>APFE031327828.1:5626-41628 GCA_000404065.3 Pinus taeda
TCAAAATCCTTCTAGAAACATCTAGAATTAACCCAAAAGTGAGTTTTTTAGGATAAACTTGCGCCTTTTTTACTTTTATAGGGGTACGCACCCACCCCTTTACAGACAGAGTTTGCAGGTACGCAGGTAATATGAACAAAGGGTGCGGGTCCGCAGGCAAAAGTAGGAGAAAGTGTGGAACCAGAGTAATATTGATTTTCAATGTCTTTCTCTCATTTGCAAAGCTTGACATGAAGAGTTAAGGTTTGAGACTTGCTTAGGAGGCTAGTATAAGTGATGATAGACCCATACTGACTGCAAATAATCATGCTGACGATATTTTTACGTAACAGGTTTGAAAATGGAATTCATCAAACCTTGAAATGTAGAAGGTGCACTGGTAAGACCAAAATGCATGACCAAAAATTCATAATGGCCCTCATTAGTTCTAAATGTTGTTTTTGGAATGTCTTCAATCTTGATTCTGATTTGATGATATCCTGAATGAAGATCCAACTTGGTGAGGTAAATTGATCCATGCAATTCATCCAATAATTCATCAATGACAGGAATGGGAAATTTATCTTTAATAGTGAGCTTGTTGAGCTCCTTATAATCTAGACACATGTGCCATGATCCATCCTTCTTGTGAACCAATACTACTAGAGTAGTGAAACAACTTTGAATAGGTTGAATTATACCAGCGTCTATCATTTATGCAACCATATGTTCAATTTCACTCTTTTGGGCATAGGGATATATGTAAAGCCTGATGTTTGGAGGGACACTTCCTGGAATCAAATGAATAGCATGATCATGATCACGAATAGGTAGGAGGCCTTTGGGAGTCCCAAATACCTTCGAATGATTTTCCAAGACTTTTTGGAGATCTGGAGAAATAGATAATTTTGATGTGGGAACCTCTAGTGAACATAATTGTGCAATTATGCCTTGTTGTTATTTCTTTAGAAGCCTTGTCATTCCACTAGAGATGATTAACTTTCCTAGTTTCCCTAAGGTACCCCTTAATTCAACTTCCCTTCCTTTTGAATAAAAATTCATAAAAAAAATTGAAAATTAAAAGTTATTGTACCCAAGGATTGTAGCCATTGGACTCCTAGTACAACATCAACACCACCCATTGGAATGGAAAGCATTGGACTATTCAATACATATTCTCTCATGGATAGCTTGGTATCATGGCACTTTCCTAAGAAATTTATGGTTCCTCCACGTGGAACCAACACTTGACACTCTAGTGTTGGATATAGGAAGAAATTCAATTCCTTGACTATCTTACAATGAATAAGATTATGGGTACTGCCCGAATCAATCAACACTATTACTTTTTCCTTCTTGATATGCCATTCTATCTTGATGGTTTGAGGAGTGGTAATTCAAGCCAATGCATTACAAGATATGGTTGAATTCATTTCTTCTTTCTCTATGGTTTGTTCCTGCTGTATATCCTCTTCTTTTGATGTTTCTTGTTCCTTTTCTTCCTCCTTTTCACAATCTATGTAAAATAATTTATTCTTTGCACACTTATGACCTTTAGTGTATTTTCTATCACAACTGCAAAAAATTCATCTTGATTTTTCTTCTTCCAATTGCTGTGGTATCAACCTTGTAGGTTTTGGATGGCTAGGGGCAACAACACTTCCATCTTTATGATTGTGAGTGGTAGGCTTCCTTGTTGCCATAATTTTGTTTTCCATTTTTCTTGCCAACTTGAATGCCTTCTCCAATGAATCAGTTTCCCAAAGGCGAACCTCATGTTGGATGTTATCCTTTAAAGTCCCTATGAACACATCAATCCTATGCTCCTTTGGAATATCTTTTACCCTTTTGTTTGAGATTTATCAACTAGCTAAAAAAAGTGTTTCTTTTTGTAACCTCATAATGTGCTATTATTTCATCCGTAAAAATAGTCCAGGTGACAACTTGTTTACGAGAGAAAAGCCAACAATACCATACAAACTTATTTGGTTTCAAATATAAAGTTGCAATGTGTACCTTTTGTGTGTTTTTCACATTATGGACATTGAAAAATTACTCCATCTGTAGTGTCCATGATACAGGATCCTTGCCATCAACCTTCCTCATATCGATCTTTGGAACATTGCAGTTCTTTGATCCAATGTTAGACTCAATGAAATCATTATTAACATTTATTTTATTGTCATCATGAGTTTTCTTTACTACCCTTTTTCCATTAGTAAGCATTTCTTGTAGAAACTTTGTCAAAACTATCTTTAAATATTCCATCTTAGCTTCCACACCTTTCTTTAAATCATCCATCATAGCTTCCACACCATCCATCTTAGCTTCTATGCCTTTCTTTAAACCATCCATTTTAGCTTCCACACCATATATATTAGCTTCGACATCTTTCTTTAAACCATCCATATTAGCTTTCACGCCATACATATTAGCTTATATGTCGTTCTTTAAACCATCCATCTTAGCTTATGTTACATTTTGTGTGAGTGAAATTTGTTGCACTTGGTCTCATAATTTTGATATATCATGTTGCATTTCTTCCTCTTCTTCATGAGTCATGCTAAAGCTTCCATGTTTCTTACTAGGTGTTTCCATTTTCTTTCTTTAGGGCATCAATTACTGATAATAATGCTTCACTATGCCTTTGAATTCCTTCAAACTAATTTTTCAAACCAAACTTATGCAAAATTTAAAAAAAAAACTACACACATTGTTTTACTTTGTACGAGATTGATATTGAATATGTTGTATCTCTGTAATTTTGGACATCCAAGGTTTGAAATTGCTTCTGTCGGTAGCCCTATGAGTACTCTTTCTAACACCACAAATTTGATCAAGATTGGATTCTCCAATGAACATTTATGTCAAATCTCCCACGATGGCCTCATTATAGACTAGTTTAGTAGAGAGATTGGACGAAGTGTCACATGTCATTGTTTTGACCTTAGGATCAAAAACTGATACACTGAAAAACTAAAGTCTATCCTCTTTCTGCAACTTCTTATGAAATTTCATTCTGATTCTCAAAAAAAAACATTAGTACAATTTTCCCCAAGTCACCTGTTTGAGATATAATTTGGGATCCTGTAAAAACTCTAACTTCATTGGCTCATCTATCCGAAACTATAGTCAGAAAAAATATGAAATTTGGACCTGAGGTTTAGATAGATTTCTACCGAAATTGGTCTTTTTTTCTTCTGAAATGTCATAGACAAAATGTTATAGTGTAAATTCCATGATGACCTGTTTGGAGTAGTGAATCCTTAGAATCCAAACTCTGATAACAAATGTTATGAAACCAGCTAACAAAATGATAGAAAAAATAGATCAACGACTTAGAAATTATCCTCTTAGAGGGGGAAACCTCCTTTACATTAAACAAATGAACAATTCTTGGATGATACAAATGAAAAAACCTCCTTTCTATATATAGGGGTCACAATAGAACCAAATCAACCTAACAATAATAATATAAGGGCACAAAAATAACAATAGTGGGCTTCTATGGGGCATAATAATAACAATATGGGGACAATAGGGGCACAATAATAAAAATAAGGGATACAATGACAATAGTAATGGGGGAACCACTAGTATTATAGGGACCAACTACGATTATGTTTTAATCGAGGGTTAATGGATTTGGGGTTTATGGATGCTTCAACATGCATATATATGTATTGTAACATTGAAAGGAACATAATGAAAATTCAATCTAGTTTTCTCAGTCTTGGGATCTAGAGGAAACTATCTGTGTATATTTGTTTTATGTTTTATTCCCTCACCAGTTTTTATTTTCTTCTTTTAGAATTCATATGCAGGTAATTTTTGTGTAGGGTTAAAACCTACATTTTTCTATCGGAGTTGTTTTGACTTCAAGGGGATTTCTTCGCTACTGAAGGGTTTTTTGTCAAGCCTGTGGTAGACCCTATTCAGTGGGAGATTTGTGGGATCGATTCTTGTGGTGAAAGAAGATGGACAGCAGTGGAAAGATAGAGATCACAAAAATTAATGGTCAGAGTTTTGAGTTGTGGAAACTCAAGATGAAGAATCTGCTGGAGGATAAATATCAGTGGATTGCGGTAGATTAGAGTGTTAAATCAACAACAATGTTGGTTGAAGACTGGACAAAGTTTGATTGAAATCCAAAGAGCACAATACGATTGTGTGTGTTAGATTCAATATTGTTGAATGTATCAGGTGAATATTTGGCGAAGGCTTTGTGGGACAAGTTAGGGACTTTGTACCAATCTAAGTCTCTAATGAATAAACTGTTCCTATGGAAAAATTTGTATAACCTAAGGATGAAAGATGAAGGCTCAATGACAAAGACTCTAAATGATATGAAAATTTCAAATGAAGATAAGTGCATCAACTTGTCGTGTTCTCTACCATATTCATGGCATAGTATTGTTGTTGCAATAAGTAGCAATGCAACTACCTTGCAGTTTGATGAAATGGTCTCATCCTTATTGTAAGAGGAGATGAGACGGAAAAATATGGAGGGCTAGAATGGTGATGCCTTGTCTATACAAGGATGGTCCCAAAACTTAAACACAAGTAATTCTTGGAGTGGGAGATCTAAATCTAGAGGGAGATCTAAATCTCCAGGAAAAATTGTAAATGTGTGTGGGAAATGTGGAAAAGAACGGCACTTCAAAAGGGACTATAAGTCTAAAGCTCTTGAGAAAGGAAAGGGATCTAATGTCGCTCCTTTTGCAGGGGCGAAAACCACCTCAGATGAAGGTGGGGATGTGAACTTGGCTACTTCTTCAAGTACACATGTAGATCATGAGGCCTGTTTTATTGACTCAGGTGCATCCTTTCACTCCACTCCCCATAGAGAGTGGTTTTGCAAGTATGAGAAATATGATGGTGGTCTTGTATTCTCCCTCACATCATTGGTTTTTCTACGTCTCCCCCAAATGTTATGCATGCATGCCCAACTCTTGTATGGTCTTGTCGACTTCCTCACAGATGACCAAGATCATGCTCTGATACCATTGTAATATTCCTAATAGAAATATTCTTTAATTAACAAAGACATGCATAAAGCTACAATAATATAAATTTAACACAGACATGCACCATGAGAAAATTAAATAATCTAAGCAATAATGATGAGGCATTTTATTAATAGTATTTTAAATTGGGTACAAACAAAAATAGAACAATAGATCTTAGGATTTCCACTACATATATGAAAAATCATGTTTAAACGAAGTAGATACAAATTGTTCGAAATGACCCAAATAGGTAGCATGCACTATCTAGAAAATATTGTTGTTGTTTCTGAAGAAGAACTAGATTTTTTTCCCTCAAAACTACTCAAAAAAAATCTAAAACTTTAACTTGGTGCTCCTCACACCAAACCCATAAAAATTCAGAAATGGTTTCGATTAAATACAAGCCAAGATCAATCCCACCAAGTGGTGTGAATTACTTAGTTTACCAATAAAATGAACTGTTGAAGGAATGGTGTTTTCCATCCATAATATTTCTCAAAAATTATGATATTGTAACCATGGACTCATCTCACAAAACCCAAAGAAACCAAGAAAAATATTGTGTCAAGTCCAGATGACCCTGAGAGCCCCAATTAGTGTGAATTCCCTTATTGGTCCAGCTCTAAGCACTACTCCAAATAAGATAATTTTTTACCACAATGTTCCAACTCTTCAATCGTGCAAAATCACCTGCTCCAATGAAAGAAATCGCTTGCAAAACCTTTGTTACTCCAACCTTTAGTAGTCGATTCTAAAATGGACCCTTTGAACTACTTTTGTACCCATAAAATACACAACACTCGGTAAACACCTACAATAAACTCTCTGGAAGCCCAGAAAATGGTCTCCCCAAATTCTCTACTAGGGAGACACTCGCAGTTCTCAGAAATGAGGGTGGAATTCCACCTGGAATTCCCGTGTTAAACAACACTTTGGCCCTTGTGCTAGACGACTCTAAGAATATATGAAATGTGAAGTACAATTGTCAAAATATGCCCAACAAATATTCTCTCCTTATAAAAAATTTCTCCCTGCTTCTAGACTCACTAATATTATTTTTTTGTAGGGACCATTTTCCTCTTAATAGCCTTTTTCATCTATTTTAATAAAATAATATTTTTTTTTATTCTCCAATAAAATGTTATTATTACAAAAAATATTATCTTTCCGCACCTTCCTAATAAAAATAGTTTTTTCCTCATATTAATCAAAATTGAGCAAAACCTCTTAACAATTTTGCACTCACAGAAATTGAGATTAATACACAATAATGTTAAATTTTCTAAAAGCTAACTATCTGAAAAAAATATTATTTGATATTTATATAAAGAAATAAAAACAAAATATTAATATCGAACTACGATATACATAAAAATAATTTAATAAATTATGTTTAGTTCACTTTGCTTATATCCATGATTTTTTTTTCACTTGGAATAATAAAAAAATAAATTAATTATAATCATTTGAATCTTTTAAAATAAATTATTTAAAATAATTTGCATTATCCAAAATAATTTTACTATATAATAAATATTTATAAAAAAATCAACACCAAACTTTAATTCATAATTCATAGGTAAGCAAGCTAATACATTAATTTACTCTTTTATGGATTTGTATCTTCCCCTACGCAATTCACCTTTTACTTTTATAAGGCTCAAACTCTAAAAGATATGGAAAGAAAAGAAAATAATATCACCATCAAAGCTTCTCTAATGGGGTGAGATCCAAGGACGTCGTGTCTCCTTGTTTCCTATGTTAGTAGTGATGCAGCAAGTGGAGGGGATCGGCCCCTCAGCTCCCTCACTTCATTAAGTGATCAGAGGTGAGTAATGTCGAATGTGTGAAACAATCTAGTGCCTCGTCAAGTGTGGGAGGAGATTTTATAAGGTGATGGATGGGTAATTTGAATGATATTCGGATTGAGGTGGTGGTTCAGCTTCATGCATCTGAGTGGTTTTATGTGCAGCAGTGAAGGAAGAGGAGTTTGGCATTTTGGTTTTGGAGGCATTTGAAGTGTTTTCTTCTGCGGGTTCAAGAGAGGTTGTTTGGTCCTACGACTATCCATGGAAAGGTTCCCTGAGCTTTTCTAGTCTGGTGCAACGTGGATTGAGGTAAAAATAACCACCCAAAGTTTTTAGCTCAGTTTGAATTTGGAAGGTATGGGATTTTGGTTCCCTAGTGGATGTAGAAAGTGGGCACGTAGGTGACATCTCTCGTGGGCTGAGTGGATGTTGGGATGGGGTCTTATGGGTCAGTTTTGGGGCAAAATTCCAAGTTTTTGTTGTAAGAATATGTAAAGTCTTTGCCAATTATGGACATGGAGCAGGGAGTTAGTTAAGAGTCAAAAAGGGTGTTTACCCGCATTTATGTAAATTTGAGTCAGCTTTTGAAGTTCTACTCATGGTCCACAAACCATGGGATTGTATAGATAGGTGTGTCTTAGAAAGTCTAAGGCAGATAAACAGAGATGATGTCTTTGTTTATGGTATGATGGAAGGAGTCTAGCGCAGAAGAGTAAGTCTTAGAAGGGGAAGAGGCTCTGTAGTTGAGTGCGTAGAGGCCTAGAGTAGTGTCTACAACTAAGTGCATGGACCCCTATAGCTGAGTGCGTAAGGAAGTTTTGAGTCTATAAACCTTTATTGAAGATCAATAAAGAAGACTGTTGTAGAAATTCATGTGTTTTATCTCTTTACTTCTGTTATGTATGACTACGATTTATGTTGTGGTGAATTGATTTATTTATGAAATAATAATGTATTGATGCGCAAATTTACTAGATACAATCAACTAACTAAATGCAAACAATATTAAGTGAATACACGAAGATAACAACACTTTTCATTATGTTTATTGAGTACTTAGGTAGAATTGAGTAAATACTAATCTAAGATTAATCTATGGTGCACATAGGTAGCTAATTCGCCTATTTAGGGTCCGCAAAAGGCGATCATAGACCTTCGTGAAGGTTTATAGGCCATTAGAAGGAAGATAAAATACCAAGTCTCAAGGTCTCGGAGATCTGCGCGAAGGCAGATCTAGGGCATGAAAGAACATCAAATTGATCTCTGGATGTGGAAGCTTGGTTCCAGCATAACCCCCATAGTGCTTCGAGTGAGACTTCAGTATGTGCTATGCAGGTTGATGCTGAAAGGGCCAGTAGTGTAGGGTTTTGTTTGGCACAACTAACTCTGAACTTGTGTCAAGACCCACTGAGCCAACAAATGGTTTTGTTGCCAAGACTGGGATCTGCATAAAGAGATGTGTGATGTCACATCACTGGAATCCAACCAAAAAGGAAATTGAGAAGAGGTTGGATAGGAAGATCCATGAATTTGCGATGGAGGAAAATAGGAATCTACGCCTTAAAAAAGAACAGTGGTTGGACAGATACTTATGCACTGAGATACACGAAATTCTCTTAGGCATCTTCCCCATCGAGATGTATGAGTGGATAGCTAAATTGGCAGATGGCCAAGGAAGATGGAAGCTTGATTGTCGAATAATGTGGAATCCAGAATTAGTACAGAGGTTGGAAGCTTCTGAAGATAATATTGCATGCGTTGTTGATCACTAGCTTGATCGAGTCATAGGAGGATTTGTGACATAGCTCACGGTTGATATCTCAGTCAGTTATATCAAAGTAGAGTGGAACTTCTTCAAAGGACTGTGAGGTAAGTATTTTAGATCTTTGAATACTTGGATTAATATTCTCTTGTGTGAAAAGAGGGTTATGCCATTTCCTTAATGTTTGGATCTACATGAAGTGGATGGAGCTTTAGAAACAAAGAAGAAGCAGGTCCTAAATATAGCTCGTTAATCAGACTTCCTTCAAGTGATGATGAGGGAGTGGTATAGGTCTCACTACAGAGCATTGTCCAGTTGATATGACAATGCTTTCTACAAACACATCATTTGTCAATGCCACCTCCACCTTCATCTCCACAACATACACCTTTGCCCACACCCCCACCACCACCACCGCTATTCAACATGTCGAATACAATGAGGTTTCTAGTCTTTAAGGACCTAGGAAGTGAGGATCTGAATTAGTTTGGTTTATTGTGAAGACTGTGTGGAAAACACAATAGATTACAAATGATAATATAAAGAAGTTGTAGTTGGTTACCACTCTACAGGATTGCGCGCTGACATACTACACTGATAATCCATTGGCATTATTAGTAGACACACAAACCACTTTGAAGAAAGAAATTGGTAAGCCTAAGTCTGACTCACAATTAGTAATTGGATTCAAGGAAATCATGACGGGTGCTGCTGAAACACCTTGGGAGTTATATCAAAGATTGAAGTGCATGATCCATGAAGCTAATATGAACCTCACATATAGTCAGCACCACGAATGGTTCTCAGAAGATAGGGACTCAGGCAGAAGCTCTAGAAATCACGATGAGATTGAATGAAACACCTATTCAGGATGTGCCTTTAGGAGTTCAACAGATTCATGGAGAGTTGTAGAACCTCTGCTTGGAATTACAAAGCTTGAAAAGAGAAAAAGTAGCTCGACTAGAGGTGCATGAAGAAGTTAGGTTCCTCAAGTGTAAAATTCAGGGGAATGATAAATATCATTGCCTTTTCTTCGTAAATTATATCACGGGGGGGGGGAATGCCCCTAAGGTAGGAAGCTCCAGCAGGACCAAGTAAGGGGCCCAAGCTATGGTGCGATATTTGTCAGGTGGCTGGAAAAAATGTAAGGATAATTGTCAGTTGGTGCAAAAGTTTGTGCAAACACCACGACAATTATTCTGCAATTTCTACAAATTGATCCGCCATGTTGAGTGCCACTTCTGAAGCTATGAATTAATGATTGAAAGGACACCTACATATTGAATGAAAGAAGAAAATACGCCTCTAAATAAGGGTGTCGGGGGATCACGTGGTGGATATCAGGGGCGTGGAGGAGGCTGAGGAGAAGGAGGACCTAGTAGAGGTTGTGGACATGTCATTTGCTATAATTTTGGGACATCAGGGCACTATGCGTAGGAACGTACAAGTCAAACAAGGCCGTCATGCATGTATTGCACTCAGTTTGACCACACAATATAAGAATGCCCTGTGTTGATAGCTAAGATGCAGGAGAAAGAGGCGCAGTCTCACCAACCCACGTAGAACTTACAGATGATGAGGGCTGAGCCCGCGAGGAGGAACCAAATGTGAATATCGTGTTGTGAAGTGGGATCATGATTGACAATGATAAGGGAAAACAACCTGAAGAGCATGCATGGGCTCGCAAGATCTGGAAAAGGAAACTGGTTTTGATCTTGAGCGCATGAGGAAGACATTTATGGAGGTGAAGAAAAGCTTCGCTAAGGCCTCTACCTTGGGAGGTCAAAACAAACTACCATAAACCATTGCACCAACAAAGGTTGACCCCTCTATGCTCACCACATTCTTGGAGACTTGTATGAAACTAATACATGATAGAAAGGATGTGAAAGGGATACAAGAGTTGATAAACAAGTGTGCTATTAAGGAAAATGCCCTTGAGGAAACCACATAGTCCAAAAGATTGGTAAACATAAGGCGAGAACAGGGCGTGAGATGAGGCTCACCGAAGAGTATGAGATGGACCATGTTATTCTAGATTTGGGGTTTGATGCAAACATGTTGCCTAAGTAGACATGGGAGAGAATGGGGAGACCTATGTAGCAGTGGTATCCAATTCAACTGAGGATGGAAAACCAACAGAAGATTATCCCTATGGGATGACTACATGGAGTCACCATAGACATAGAAGGTGCAAGCACGCTGGCTGATTTTGAAGTAATAGAAACTGTTGATGACAACAATCCCTACCCCGCACTTCTTGGAATTGACTAGCCTATTGATATGAATGGGGTCATCAATTTGAAGAAGTGGACAATGTCATTTAAAAGGAAATTGCTCTACATTGTATTACCATTGGACCCTATAGAAGGATCACACTATACTGAACAAGTCCGTGCCTATGAAGAAAGTGATGGTGATTTGGATCAGATCTATAAAATTACAGTGTGATACTAAGACTGGATTAACGTGACAGCTAATGGACGAATTGCATGGGACCACGAAAGCTCCTATACCTTAGATTCAGATGAAGAATTGGAGCATTGGAAAAATATGTTGGACGAAGTATCTACGTTGCGCTGCAACATGATGACTAAATTGATCCACTGTGTGTCATCGGAGGTAAGGAATTTACCTTATTATGATGGTTTGACTAATGTAGATAAGTTTTTGGATGCTTTTAAAAAATAAGTCCTAGAGGATCATCACTTTCAAGCACTGGATTTGGCACTACACACTACACCCACATGGTGGTGGAGTATGCACAAAGACATATTTGATGGATGGCATGATTACAAGAGAATGATGAGGTTGTGATTTGGTCGCCCAAAATTTCAAATGACTAAGAAATATGATTGGAGGGATGATCAGTGTGATCATTTAGCAAAATGGACTGAAGTTTATGAAATGGAGCTTCAGCGAAAATGGGTGCATTTATTCTGTCACACTTTGGATATTATCCCTATGAATTAGTACCTGGAAACAAATCTTCATCATGGCACCGTGGAGTGGGATATATTAAGGGAAGGATTCTTAATGACCTTCAGTTTTGAAGATGGGTTCAAAATCATCAATGAAGCTCTGCAGGGGGTTAAGGTGACAATCTTAAGAATACCGCAGGACCCTTTCGAGTTGGCTAAGCTAGACTAGAGCACCCAGCTGCACCATGTTCTGGAATGATATAACAGGGTTGTTGAGGAGGAGGAGGAAGATCCAAGGAATATCAATATTCCAGAGGTAGAGGGCCACCACAAGGTTGAAGGACTACAGATAGAAAATCTGGACATCACTGTGCCATTGAAGACTAGGCAAGTGAATATTGGTACTAAGGCAGAGCCAAAATTTGCGAAGATTGGGGATTACTGGGATGATGCCATGGTAGATAAGTTTGTTGAGCTACTCTGTGAGTATGAGAATTTGTTTCCTACAAAGTGTTCGGACCTAAAAGGTATCATAGGAGACTTGGGCATGATGAAAATTACATTGAAGCTAGACACGAAGCTGATTAAGCAGAGGCCATATTGCCTTAATCCCAAATACAAAGAAAAGGCCTGCTTGGAATTGGACAAGATGCTTGAGGCAGGAATTATTGAACCAGTGAAAGAATTTGATTAGGTGACCCCAATCATAGTTCAAGAAAAGAAACAGAATGGAGAAATACAAATTTTCATATTTCTTAGGAAGCTTAATGATGTTTGTGTCAATGACCCTTTTCTGACACCATTTACTATTGAGGTACTAGATAATGTTGGTGGACATGAGGCTTACTCATTCATTGATGGGTTCTCTAGGTAGCATCATATTAAGATCACGACAGAGGATAGGAGAAAGACAACGTTTGTGATGGAATGGGAATGTTTTCAGTACATGGTAATACCATTAGGACTCAAAAATGCATTGGCAATTTTCTCTCGAGTAGTTATCGCGACATTGAAATAATTTGTTCACAAATTATTGGAGGTATATTTTGATGACTGGACAATGTTTGGGTTGGTAAAGCACCATGTAGCCAATCTACCACTAATGTTGGATACCTACCAAAGGTATTAGATCATGTTGAACCTGAAGAAGTTTCTATTTTATGTCCCCTATGGGATTTTGTTGTGTCATGTGGTATGCAAGTAAGGACTAATGATGGACCCTTCCAAGATCACGATAATAGTAAATTTAGAGGCCCTGCGAAGTGTCAAACAGTGGCATGCAACATTGGGCCATAATGGATATTGTTGAAAGTTCATTAAGGCTTCTGCTTAGATTCCTGCGCCTATGGAGAAGTTGCTAAAGAAGGGTACTACATTCTATTGGGACGAAGAATGTGAGTATCATTGTGATGTATTAAAATAAAAAATGATCACCACACTGATCTTGGTCTTCCCGTATTAGAAGAAGAAATTCCATGTGCAGGTTGATGCCTTATGTATTGCGTTGGGAGCAATGCTGACATAGGTTGGAAAAGGAGAAATGGATCACCCTATAGCATTTGCAAGCAGAAAGTTATCAAAGGATGTGAAGAATAATTTGATTTATATGTAATAGCACATAAATCATTTCAATATATGAGCAGGGATAAGATATTGGTCTCTGCATATATTTTTCCAATATGAGATGGGAATTTGTGTATGTGGATGTTTTTGGATGTGAAGAATAATTTGAATTATATATCACTGTAGCAATTTAAACTATGGCTCAACTTTACAAAATGCGTGCAAGAAGGAAGAAGTTATGTCATGTATAATATCTGCGAGTAGTTAGCAACATGAGAAGCACTTTCGTAAACATTGAAAATTAATTTTGAAATGTGATAATGGGTGCAGGTTGAAAATTTAATTTTGAAATGTGAGAATGGGGGTTAGCACAATACGTTTCTAGAGCATTCAAGTATATTTTTTTCATTTTCAGTGAGATGATGGATGTTGGACTATACATTGTTGAATTCTTCTTCAACACATCATCATGATGTTTCGAAAAGGGAAAAATAGGGATTTCTTAAGTAGATTGCAAGGTTCGTGCTCAAATATATATGTGTACGTGATTTTTCTTGCTAGACCAATTTTGGGCAAAGGAAGATGACACTGTGTTGAGCCATATGTTGTTTGGGATAGGATGGGATGCCCACTGAAAAATTGTGGAATAATGTCATGTTTGAAGATATGATGCGGGAACAATCCAAGTGAAAAGGAGCTTGACAACTTTTGGTTGTAACACATGTTTCATTTTGGAGGAGAGGTGGAAGAAAGGCTCATTGATTATGATAAGAATGTGAAGTTCATTTTGATATATATAGATTCTGTGCTTATAACTCTATTTTTAAGAAAGAAATAAACACAATAGGTTTTCCTTCTTATTTATTAGTTATTTGAGTAATGGAATTTACAATGCTTTCAACCTCCAATGGCTGTTGTTGTTACAATGGTTAAAACCACAACATGACCAAGTCATATTTATCTTGCAAGTCCCGTTTGTATGAGTCTCAGTTGCACCCACATTCACTATACAAACTAGCTGTCAATGGCCCCTCTTAAAACTAGGAATTATGATTACCATGTTTCTTCATTTTCTCTACTCCACATATATATAGTAGGATTGGTGGAATCTCTTTGGGAAGAAGGCAGATGACACTTTGAACATCATTCAAACCTATTGTGAAAATAGGAACGAGAATTTGAAACTTTGGTCTTTCTCCTTCTTTCAAGGTAAGGTAGCAAAATCAATTGTGACATTGATTTTTTTTTCTGATGCATGAAATATTGCTGAGCCAAATATTTGCAAAACTATTCTCTGCTCTTCCACACCATTAACCTTAATGAATAAAAAAGAATAAAGAGATTCACTTGACCCACGTTGGCTCCAAAAATATATATTTCACATATCCAATGATAGAAAATATGTCCAGTTGTGAAAGTATCCATTCTAAACGTGATTTTGATGGTTCAAAAATATATATTTCACGCTGTAAAAACCACAAATCCAATGACAGAAAATATGTCCACTTATGAAAGTCTCCATTCTCAATACAATTTTCATGGGTCAAAAAAATATATTTCACACTGTAAAAACCACAAATCCAATGACAGACAATATGCCCACTTATGAAAAGTCTCACCGCACCACAAAGACAATGAGAGACAATAACTCCACTTGTGAACGTCTCCATTCAAAATATGATTTTCATCGGAAAAAAAAAAAAAAGAAGATAATTCACATTGTAAAAACCACAAATTCAATGATAGACAATATGCCCACTTTTGAAAGTCTCACCATAAATCCAATGACAGACAATATGTCCACTTGTGAAAGTATCCATTCTAAATTCGATTTTCATGGTTCTTCAAGAGGTTTCCCTATCAAATGCAAGTTTTGAGTTTGTAATTAGGAATCAAATGAAAGACCCATCCTATGTTGCTATAGGGAATATAGGATAAACAGACAAGAATTATGTTGACGTTGTGGAAGCCAAGAAGGAGCTAGAGAGTCCATAAATTTGAATGCAGAAGTGTAGACTTGGAAGGGGACTCAAAACTCAACTGTGATCAATTAAGGAATCAACAACCTTCCATGAATAGTTGGAGGTTGGAGTCCATTTTCATAAATGAAAAGGGTGGCTTCCCTCATCCCCAATTTGGAACTCAAACATGTAAGGAGCAGGAAGGATGGGTGCAACTAGATATCCAGATATGTGGAACATCCTCCAGGGGGATATGAAAAGACAAACTTCACTTCTTGAATGATGCATACAGGAATAATGTGGGAGGATCAAGGATCTTTAATGATGGAAATTCAATCCATCAATCCACATTGCCACAAAATGAATAAAAAGTGCCTCATAGGTGTGGAAACCCCTTGATCTAACCATCAATGGAGAAGGAAACCTAGATCCAATTATGATGAACGAGGTTAATGTATTAATTCCATGACAAGGATATAGTTAATATGCACACCTCACTATCTCCAACAGTGTACACAAACTCCTAAACTTGTGTTTTCATTCTAAGGAACTCTACTCGCATTCTCTCTCTCTCTCTAATGTTTTAAGTCCATGACAAGGAGATAGTTAAGATGCATGCCGCACTATCTCCAACAGTCTACACAAATTCCTAAATTTTGTTTTCAGTTTATGGAACTCTACCCTCATTCTCTCTCTCTCTCTCTCTCTCTCTCTCTCTCTCTCTCTCTCTCTCTCACACACACACACACACACACACACACTCTCTCTCTTTCATGATGTTGTCTATCTTTGTCCCTGTTTGAGCCTCTCTCTCTACCATGGAGGATCCTCTCTAGGTTTCTTTAGTGCATTATTAAAATATTGATTCTGCCTCCCTGTTTGACCAAGGTTATTTTGTGATAGCTATCGTGGAGGATCCTATCTACGTTTCTTGTGTATGATTGACTCTTCTCTTCCACCAAGCATCCACCACATCTATGTGGCCCTTGGAACATCCCTTGCTTATTCCTACCTGAAATAGAATTTGGTTATTCGCTGCCAGCAAACAAGACGCTGCTACTTCTAGACAGAGTTTTGGGAACTATACCCTCTTCTTGGGGTTGGGGAGGAGTTTTGGGAGCTATACCTTCTCCTTGGGGTTATGGAGGAGCTTTAGATCTATACCTTCTGCTTGGGCTTGTCATTTGACATCACCCAATCTTAATTGGACTGTTGGGTATCCTTCATTTGTTGGGGGTATTGTCTATTTTCTTTGGTGTTCCAACCAATTATGTACTATCCACTTTTCAAAAATCACTTTTCCATCTCCAATTTCAATGACATTCATGATTTAGATTTCAAAGATATCAAGCATTGCTCGAACACTTTTCATTTTAGGTTTTTAACCCAAAAGGTTAAGCCTTCCCCTTCCAAAATTAGCCAGTGGTCTTTCACGTTCTTCCAATTTTGTGTTATTGTAATCTTGGTCATCCTACTCAATTCTTCAAGGTTCTTCCAGATCCAACAAGGGTTGAAATCCCTCGTAAGAGTCCCCTCCCGCATACAGAGCCATTATCCCACCCAAGTCCGGAGGTAGTTCCCAACGAGTTCCAAAATTCCAGTCGTCATTTATGGTTAGCATGTACATGTAAGAGGATTTCATGGTAGTGATGCCCTTCATATCCCATCGCTCTCTCGATATCACTTGGAATCATGGCTTCCTTGACATGTGTTTGTTGGTGACCTCAAAACATGCCTTCATGCTCGGTGAATTGACTTGACATGTGTTGGTTGGTAAGCTCAAGGCATGCCTTCATGTTTGGTGGATTGACTTGACATGGGTTGGTTGTTGAGTTTGTGAATTGACTTGGCATGTGTTGGCCTTCATGTTAAGTGAATTGACTTGACATGGCTTGGTTTTCAAGCTCGTGGATTGACTTGGCATTTGTTGAGCTCGAAACATGCATTTGTATTTGGTGAATTGACTTGACATGTGTCGGTCATTGATCTCATGTGAATTGACTTGACATGTGTTGGTTGATGAGCTCATGTGAGTTGAATTGAGATGTGTTGGTTAAACATGCCTTCATTTTTGTTGAATTGAAAATAAATTGTCTTGATATGTGTTGGTTATTGTTAAGCTAGAAACATGCCTTCACATTTGGTGAATTGAAAATAAAGTTAGGGGATGGGATAGGAATGTAAAACCCCAATTTATTTTATTTTCTGAGATCCCTTCATTCAACGTTGTGCCTCCATTTGCAATATTTTTGAATTGTTGGTTGAGAGCCCTTGGGGTCTGGAAGAAGGCAATCCCTTGGAAACGAAGGGTCTTGTTTCAGATTCTCGCGATGAGGGATGTCGACTTTCTATTTATTATTCTTCTTGAGATCCCCTTATTCAGCATCGTCCCTCTATTTGTAACACTATTAGCCAGTCGATTGAGAGGAATGATGCCAACTTCTTGTTTATTATTTTTTCCAAGATCCCCTCATTGAACGGTGTGCCTCCATTTGCAAGACTATTGGCTTATTTGTTGGGAGCCCTAAGGCCCTGGAAGAGGGTAACCTCCTGGAAACGGAGGGTCTCTCTTCAAATTCTCAAGATGAATGAATGATGTGAAAAGGAAAATACCACCTTAATTGAACAACATATTCAAACAGAGATAGGTGAAAACTTGAAGCTCGTGATACAAAAAGATAATTTTTAGTAATGCCCCACAAATGACTGAAAGGTAGGTCAATGCGGGTGTGGAAACCTGGAATGGTCTTCTCCATTCAAGTCATCCACTAAATTAGATTTTCATATGAAGGGATGTGGAGACCGGGAAAGAAATAACCTGCAAGGATAATTGTATGCCTGCATATTGACAAAACTCCTATGCATGGGAATATTTTGAAGGATCTTGTCAAGGAGAGCAACAGAAGTTGGTGCAGGAGAAATTTTACATTTGCAAGAAGCTAAAGTTAATTGTTCCATTGAATCATAGGGAGAGGGTACAAATAGTTGGGCTAACATTGAATTCTCTTTGATTGTTGACAAGGGTAACAACAGGAAGGAGGATTCTACATATTCAAATTTTTAAGAGATTCCAAGATCGTCATTGACCAGATCAATGGTAAAGTAAATCAACCAAATTTGGTCCTTTCCCCCAATCTTGAAAAGAATCAAGGAGCTAAAAGAGAATCTCAATAAAATTTATTCTTCCCCAATCTTGGGGAGAATCAAGGAGCTGAAAGAGAATTTCACTAAAATTCATTTTCAACACCTTTCTAGAGTTGAATCTTCTGACATAGGAGGAAGAAAGAGAGGCCTAGCTCTAGGCCAGGGTCTATTGATTGTACAATTAACACCCAGCTAGCCATTGCTAGATGCTATTATGATTAACACCCAATGAGGATACCAACCACAAGAAGTGGCTAAAAACTGCAAGATGGATGCTCACAGAACTGCGCTATTTCATTTTCTTGTTTTTCCACAGGGAAGTGTTGTTTCATTTTCTTGTCTTTCCATAGGGAATATCTGGATCCAAGATTTTGTTATAAGAGCCTATATGACAATTCTTTTTTGATCTATGCAGTAATTAGGCTTTATAGCCCCTATTTTGTTGTCAAGTTTTGATCTTGACAAAAAAAAAATTCCTCAATTGCAACATATATTCAAATCCAATTCCTCTCTCTCATATGGTAAATATACATTTTTTGTTTGAAATAGTAAATATACTATTATTTTACCCCCTTGTTTTGAAACCTTTGTAGCTACTATGAAAACGTTTGACAACTAAATCCCACTGATGGGACATAGAGAACCAAACCAAACCTTTGGGGCTACTGTGAAATAATTTGAAAATGAAACCTGGCTATTATGAAAACATTTGATAGTGAAATCCCACTGTTGGGACATACAAAACCGAACCAAACCTTTGTGGCTACTGTGAAAACATTTGAAAACAAAATCCCACTACTGGGACATAGAGGACCAAACCAAACCTTTGCGACTGCTATGAAAATGTTTGACAACGCAATACCACTATTGGGACATAGAGAACCAGACCAAACCTTTGCGGATACTGTGAAAATGTTTGACAATGAAATCCCACAGCTGGGATGTAGAGAACCAAACTAGGGTCTCTCAGGTGAGAGTGGAAAAGGTAGACTAAAACTGAGCAAAAACAAGTTAAGTTGACAATGTGAATTAATTTTTAAGACAAGCTCGTAATTTAGGAAATTGGTGTTGTAATTGGTTTGAATCTACGATCAATCCATCAATGGAGTCTCTGTGTTCATATATTTTTCTAGAAGAGAAGAATGGAACACTAATATCAGTCTGTGAATTGAATGGCAGTTGCAAACAAACAAGAAAAAGATCATTGGCAATTTGTGAATGAAATGGTTAATAGCAATCTATGAATGAATGGAACGGAATTTGCTAACAAACATTAACAAAGATTACTAATAGCAATCTGCGATTGGAATAATGGCATTTTCTAACAAACATTACTAATATCAGTTCTAGTTCGGAAATAGTTGCAGATAATTTATTTATCAGTTTCAGTGTGGAGGCCAACTCTAATTACAAATTGGCTTACCTAGAATGCAAAACCCCTTCAGATTTTGATTTGCAAATTGCCAAGAAATGGAGGATTCCACACAAAATGTATACCCTAGCACTGGTTGCAATGAGTCACCCAGAAATGGAGGATTCCACAAAAAATGTATACTCTGGTCCAACGAGTTGCCAAGAAATGGAGGATTCCACATAAAATGTATACCCGGGTCCAACGAGTCGCCAAGAAATGGAGGATTCCGCACAAAATGTACACCCTGGTCCTTGGCTCTGCTGGAAAGAGTCACCAATTCAGAAAAATCATAAAGGGAAGATTTGTGAAATGAGGAATATGAAACTAGCAAATTTATACACCCTTGCCATCGATGAAAACCATATTTGAAAACAGGGAGTCGTTCACCCTTGCCCTCCATTGGAAAACCAAAAAATCATGGTGATTGGGGCCAAATCAAACCTCCCAAACCAAAAAAACGAAAAACACAGAGATTATAAATGGATTTAACACTGCAAATTAGAAAATCTGGCGATTTTAAGGGAATGCAATCTCCCAAACCAGGCGAATCAGACCAAATGAGCCTTCGCATGGTTTATTTGCCCCTTTTCTTTATGCTAAAATAAAAAAATAAAAAAATATTTTTTAAATAAAAGTTGAGATAACTATAGGAAAAGCGTGTTTTATAAAAATTTCGCCCCTCTTAAATGCAAAACCCCTTAAATTTCGCCCTTGGGCTAGAATTCGCCCCTAAAATTTACCATGTGCATGATATGCTCTTGTAAATTTATCCCATAAGAGCTCACAACTGAAATGTGATTCACCTACACTCTCCTACTAAGATAATCTGCAACTATGTTCTCCTTTCCCTTGATGTCCCTAATCTCAGAGTCAAACTCACTGAGGGTATCCAACCATATAACTTTCTTCGCATTCATATTGGGTTGGTCAAATAATGATCTAGGAGGATCCAGGTGGATCTTCATAAAAGTACCAGTGACATGGTAAAAGGCTTAAAACTCAAAGTGGCAGAATCTAGGTAGGCTTAGCAATGAATCGAAGTGCTCATCATCCTGATTCCAATTGTGTGAACAACACTCAAATCTGAGTCCAGATGACAAAGTTACAGCAAGTCAAAGTTTGAGTTTGACTTGTCTAGGTGGCAAGAAAAAGATGACACGACAAAGCTTCAACGAAAGAGGGCATGCCACATGTCAGGTCCACTAGGCCCCACATATCACTTACCTGTGAAAAGGAGGAGAGCTTAAAGAATAATTGGCCCCTGGCATTCCCAGCTACGATTGTGATATTGCATATCGCAGGCCAGAGGAAGAACAAAAAGGTAAATCAGCTGCAGCAGGACTTTGTTGTGATGTGGTATCGCATATCGCGATTGTAAATCGGAGGAGGTTCTGAATATGCTTTGGCAGGACTCTATTGTGATGCTATATTGCATATCGCAATCACAAATTGAGAGAGGCTTTGGATTAGTCCCAACAAGACTTTGTTGCGACGTGATACATATCGCATATCGCAATCGCATAAAAGGGTTGTTTGCGAAGCGGTCAGGCTGTGATCACCGATTGCAATTTATGACAAGACTGCTGAAACATGATATTTATAAACTGTATTCAATAAACTCAGCGAGTCAGTGTTATGCAGACTTGGGTCTATCCACTGATGGAAGTCACCGATTGCGAGTTGTGATGGACTGCTAGATGCGGGATTTTTATGAACTAAATTTGATAAAGCCATCGGGTTCGTGTATCACCGATTGTGCAGAGCGTTGTTGTTTAGACTTGGCCTATCTGCCGATTGAAAAAACGTTGAATCTTTGTTAGAGCCACCGATTTGAGGCCTAAAACATAAATAGACCATTGGACATCTCTTCGATGGGTTGTTCTATGATGAGGATGTACGAATGGTTAAAAGGGGTTCTCTCCATTTTTGTGCGTTCGGTTTCCTTGTATCATACAGGCTCAATATCCTCGGTCTCATGACAAATGTGCTTGAAAAAATTTTCATTTATTTGAAAACTGCATGGTTATGAAGGATTCGGCCACACCAGCATTTATATATGACTATTTGGGCCTAAAGAAAGGGGAGAGCAGAGAGAGTAACATAGGTTTGCATAGTAGAGCAGTGGCACCTACTCCTAGCAGGTGGCTAGGGACCTTATCTCAGAGATCAGAAGGTTGCAGAAGGCCTGATTATCTAAATGTGGTGTTCAGATAGGCATTTTTGCACTATTTTTCACCAGGAAGTCAGTGGTGTTATTTGTTTCTAGAGCTAGGCTCTCCATTTTCCATTTATCTTCTAGATTGGTGGTATAAGGATGTTTATGTAGAAATCTTCTTTTACTTCTCTCTTTTCATGCCACTTAATAAAAGAAGGCCTCCCGACTATTGAGTAGGGCCCAGAGATGTATTCCAAATTGGACGAACTCTCTAATAAAATATTTGTGTTATGATCTATTGTGATGATGTATCTTTGTCTTGATTTTTCATGCTTATGTTTTTATGGTTTTTAAGCGTTGTAACTCATGTCAACTCTGATGCATCTATAAGTGAAAAAAATCATGGATCAAGTTGTATCAGAGCAAGGCTTAAGTGATGTGAATTACATGAGTGCACTAACGAAAGATAGGCTTCAAAGGACGATCATCTTAGAAAAAGGATACATACGCGATTATTGAGGCTCATGAGGGAGAGATATGATACAATTGTGTTAGAGTGTGCATGAATGATTAAGTGTGCAGCCATGGAGCATGACAAGGGAATACATGAGACTCTCCTGTGTATGTCCAAAATGGTGGATATTATGTATCCAACATTTGGGAGGCACAAAGAGGACAAGACTGAGAGATAGGAGAGTGATATATCATCTACCTCTTCCAGTTCTTTTCAATCATTGCCTTCCTCAAATGGACAGATTAATCAGATGCTTCAAGAGGAGAATGCAAAATTAAAAACGCTTCTACAGCAAGAGAAAGAGGAGAAATAGTAGATTCTACGGCACCTGCAAGCAAAGAAGGAAGCCTTGGAGAAGCTGCAGCATTATCTATGTGAGGTAAATTCTTCCACGCTGAAAATGATTCCTGATGTTGAATTTGCTATTTTTGAAAATCATACCACGGGAATTGGCTCCAAACTATTGAAGAGAATGGGGTATGAAGGAAAAGGCTTGAGCATTAATGGCCAAGGCATTGTTAGTCCCATAAAAGTACAAGACTTACCCTGTCGAACAAGACTTGGGTATGTCAAGAGGTAAGCTCAGAAATGCGCTTTTACAGCCAGCGAACCATTAATGACAAATGATGAGAAGCCCTGATCAGTTCTTTCCAACTCTAAAGTGGAGGTAAAAGATGTTGATTTCCCTTCATATTTGTCTTCACATAATATAGTTTCTATTGGAAATGTGGAGCTACCAATCACAGGGACAAACATGAGACTCCTTACCAAGATGAGGTATAAGGAAGAAGAACTTGGTGTTAAGAGCCAAGGGATAACTCTGCCATTGCAGGTTGAGCAAAGACCTCGATTCGCAAGGTTGGGGTGCACTAAAGGAAAATTCTCAAAGATGTCAAAAGCCTCCATGACATTGTTAAGGCCATCGAGGAAAGAGGATGATGGGGACACATCACCATCAACCTATGGTAGTATGCGTAGAAGAGACAAAGCTAAAGCAAGCTCTTATTCCCAGGATCATACCAGAGACCGATAGAAAAGGTATAACCAGTCTTCATATTTTAATGTTCATTTTGACTAAAATATCATTTTTAATCATGGACGTAGATCATGGCATAGAAGGACTTGAAATTTTTGTGGATTGCATAACCATTTTTTTGTTGAGTGCTGGAAGACAATGCCAACACAAAAAAAGATGAGGTGTAGAATACCCTTTAAAAAGAAGGCAAAGAGGAAGAATATCAAGCAAATATGGAAGGTGAAGGCTCATTGTAGTGATTGTGACAGAGGTGGTCATTAGAGAGCCACATGTGGAGGCTCCATCTAGAGTAATGTCGCAAGGACAAGAGCGTCCAAGCATGAACTAGGCAAAACAGTTGTTCAACCAGTGAACACGCCACAGGAAGATGATCCATTCACTTTGATAAGTGAGATATGGTTCTTCTAGGTGTGGTAGAATGTCATGGCCTTATTTTTTCATGTGTTGAATTTTAAATTGTAAAAGTGATGATGTGTTTTCCATCAGTTATTGAAGCAACAATGATGTTTTTCCTTGTCTTAATAGTTGGAGTATTGTTTCCATTTTTATGTAAACTTGACCATAGAGTATGTGTTATAAACTCATGGCAAGTATGGGATGCTTGGCTCATTTTTTTTGGTCATAGAGTTAAACATGTAGTTTTCAAGATATTGTACTACAATTTTGCAGGAGATGTAGGTGTCAGCTCATCGCTTATGGCTCTGAAGGACAAAGGTGAAGGAGAAGGAAGGATGACCTCTTAGGACACTTACAGTGCACACAAAGTATAGAATAGTTACAAATTAATTAATTCTTTTGGAAGACCAAAAGCTTCTCTTAGTGGGGAGGATTGATCCAGGTGGACCTTTAGAATAATACCAGTGGCATGGTAAAAGGCTCAAAAATCAAAGTGGCACAATCTAGGTAGGCTTAGAACTGGATTGAAGTGCTCGTAATCTTGATTCCAATGGTATGAACGACACAAAAATCTAAGTCCATATGACAAAGTTAGATCAAGTCAAAGTTTGAGTTTGACTTGTCCAAGTGGCAAGAAGAAGATGACATGGCAAAGATTTAGCGAATGGGGGCGCACCATGTGGCAGGTCCACTGGGCCCCTCATATCGCTTATCAGTGAAAAGGAGGAGTGCTTAAGGAAGAATTGGCCCATGTTGTTCCCGACTTCAATTTCGATATCGCATATCATAGGATGGAGGAAGAACATCAAGGTAAATCAGCCCCCGCAGGACTTTGTTGCAATGCAATATCGCATATTGCGATCACAGATTAGAGGAGGTTTTGAATCAGCCCTGATAGGACTCTATTGTGATGTGATATAGGATATCGTGATCACAGATCAGGAGTGGTTTTGGATCAGCCCCGGTAGGGCTTCGTTGCGATGCAATACATATCGCATATCACAATCACATAAAAGGGTTGTTTGTGATACAGTTTGGCTATGATCATCAATTGCGATTTGTGACAGGACTACCTAGATGTGGTTTTTATAAACTGTATTCAATAAACCCACTAGGTGCGTGTTATGCAGACTTGGATCTTTCCACCGATGGAAACTGCTAATTGCGAGTTGTGATGGACTGCCAGATGCGGGAATTTTATGAAATGCATTTGATAAAGCCATCGGGTCCATGTATCGCCAATTTTACAAAGTGTTGTTGTTTAGACTTGGCATGTCTGCTGATAGAACGAATGTTGATTATTTGTTAGAGCCGTCGGTTTGAGGCCTAAAATAGAAATAGGCTATTGGACTGCTCTCCGATGGGTTTTTCTACGTTGAGGATGTAAAACACCGAGAGTTGTCCACTGATAAGTATTTTTATTGAGATGTACGCACGGTTAAAACGAGTTTTCGCCGTTTTTGTGAGGTTGGTTTCCTTATATCATATATGCCCGAGATCCTCGGTCTCATGACAAACATGCTTAACAAATTTGTAATTTGTTTGAAAACTGCCCGGTTATGAAGGATTCAGCCACACCAGCATATATATATGACTATTTAGGCCTGAAGAAAGGGGAGAGAGGAGAGAGAAATGCAGGTTTGCAGAGAAGAGCAGTGGCACCTGCTCCTGGCAAGTGGTTAGGACCTTATCTCAGAGATCATAAGGTTCCGAGAAGGTTGACAAAGGCCCGATTATCTAAATGGGGAATTCGGATATGCATTGTTGCACTATTTTTTGTCAGGAAGTCAGTGGTGTTGTTTGTTTCTAGAGTTGAGCTCTCCATTTGGCATCTATCTTCTACATTGGAGGTATAAGGATGTTTATGTAGAAATTTTCTTGTACTTCTCCCTTTTCATGCCACTTAACAAAAGAATTCATCCCCACTATTGAGCAGGGCCCGAGATGTAGTCCAAATTGGACGAACTCCGTAATCAAATCTCTGTGTCATGATCTTTTGTGATGATGTCTCTTTTTATTCATTTTTCATGCTTATGTTTTGGTTTTTAAGTAACTCATGTCAACTCTGATGCACATATAAGTGACAAAAATATTGGATCAAATAATTACCTTACACTGTTGTGATCACTCATCAGAACAAACCTCTTGCCGAGAGGATACTGTCTCCACATCTTCAATGCATGAATGATAGCTATGAACTCAAGATCATGAGTCATATAGTTTTTCACATGCTCATTTAACTTCCTTGACTCATAGCATACCACTTTCCCATTCCACATCAGGATTCCACTAAGTCCTTCCTTACAAGCATATGTATAAGCCACAAACTCCTTATTAGGATCTGCAATTTTCAAAACTGGAGAAAATGAAAGAAAACGCTTCAACTACTCAAAACTAGTTAAACACTCATCAGTCCATTCCTCTAAAAAGATGTAATATGATAGCAAATCCATGAGAAGTTCTTGATGAACTACCTATAATAACCTTCTATTCCCATGAATGATTTGACCTCATCCACATTCCTAGGAGTTGGCCACCCGATGACAGATTTAATATTTTTCGGGTTCACTAATATCCCCTCCTTGGAAACAACATGTCCCAGCTACTGAATCTAAGTCTAAAAGAAACTACACTTACTAAGCTCGGCATAAAATTGATTCTCTCTCAACAATCTTGGCATTATTGTTAGGTAATCTGCATCCTCTTACTCATTTTTTTTAATATATTAGTATATCATCAATAAGAATTATCACAAATTTTTCCAAGTAAGGACACAACACACCATTAATCAAACACATGAAAGTGGTTGGAGCATTAGCAAGACCAAAAATAACCACCACAAACTCATAATGTCCATACCTTGTATGGAATGTGGTCCTTTAAATATCTTCTTCTTTGATGTGCACCTAATGATATCATGATCTCATATCAATATTTGAAAATACTATTGCTCCCTTAAATTGATCAAAAAAGTCATCAATCCACATCTAGATACCTATTCTTGACAGTCATATTGTTCAACTACCTGTATTCAATGCACAACCTGAGAGTACCATCCTTCTTCTTTACAAACAATATTGGTGCACTCCAAGGCAACACATTTTTCTGTATGTATCCCTTACTAAGCATTTCATTAATCTACAACTTTAATTCCACCAACTCTGGCGTACTTGTACTATATGGTTCCTTAGATGCTGGTGTTTCTCCCACCATCAACTCAATAGAAAAGTGTGTCTCTCTATGAGGAGGCGACTCTAAAATATCTCCATGAAAGATATCCTGAAACTACTACAAAATAGCATACCTCTTCAGGGCTTCATCATCCTCAACATCCTTCCCTTTGTCACTGGAAATATGATCTAGAAATAATACACATCCTCTCCTGCAAGTGTGCTTTTCCTGCATAGTTTTAACCATTCTCACTGATGGAGGCTTCTTCTTTCCCTACAAAATTCTCCTTTCTCGGTCATCATCCAGGCACTCAATGCCCTTATTATAGAAATATACCTTGCTCCTATGAATGAACAACTAATTCATGCCCAAAATCATACTATATGATCAAGAAGGAGCACATTTAGATGTGTTGATTTAGGAATGCCATTAAGCTCAAATTCACAAGATCTCACCCAATTATGAACTCTTCTCTTGGTCCATGTAGTCAGTTGCACCAACCAAGATTCTGCATGCACTTCTTTATTCAAGAAACACTTATCCACCAAGTCAAGACTAATATAACTATAGTTATATCATGATCAATTAAAATGGAAACAACTTAATAAAAAATCTTACCTTCCATCTCAATAATGGATTCCCGATTATCAACCTGCCTATTATTCACTAATGCATAAATCCAAGGAATACTCTACCTAACTTCTCAAACTGACTATGCCTCCTGAGCACTATAAGTTTGAGGTATGCCACCACGGTGCGATGGAAAATCTCTCCAACAATTCTCTACACCACAAATCCAAGACTGTAAAGGCTTCCTGCCATCGCCTTTAGTCTGTTATTCACGATGATCCCATGTCCTTTGTCAACTGCATTGAAATTCTTATAAGGTGCTATGTTCTCCTTATCATTTGCATCCTAACGCCTTCCTCACTTTTTAGACCACTTTCCTTTAGTCTTCTCATTTCCTTTCCAATCTCACTTATGAACAGACTTATGCTTAGATTGCTCATAACAATTCTTTAGCTTCCTGATGACTTTGTCTAATTAACGAAGCTCATCATGCCCAATCTGATCTTTCAATGCTAAAGGAAGCCCACTAATGAACCTTTGGACCTTTGTCTTCTCATCCTTAATATATGGCACCTACCTAAATAGCTCCAAAAACTTAGTCATATACTCTGCATATGTCATGGAACACATCTTCAACTCATAGAACTCCTTAGCCTTTCTCTCATAATATCTCAAAGACAAATATTTCTTCCTAAAGAGTATTTTAAACTCAAGCTAACTCAACTCCCCTATCATGATTCCCATGACATGATTCACATCTTCCCACTAGATATATTCTTTTCCCTTGAGACTGGAGATCGTTATCTTAACATTCATATTCTCTATCTTTCAACCAATCACCCTCGTGCATATTCTAAGCATGAATGTAGTATCATAAGGGTTAAACGAAAACAAAACCAACTAGGGATTTCAGAGGCCAAACCACCTCAACCCTCAACCATAGTGATCGCACCTATATGGTCCAGAAATCACTAACATCAACCAGATTGGTCTCAATCCAAACTATCCAGAGCACCAAGAACTAGTAACTCAACCAACAACATAATGGGGACTCCATATCATTTGTTAAAACCTGTGGCTTCATAGACTAGTAACTCAACCCATAATACTCTAGTGCATTTGTCCCAAGCTACAAGATCCAAGAACTAGTAACTCAACCCAAGTTGTTTTAGGGATCTAGAGTGTTTTTTCCAACCATAGTCATAGGGAACCAGAGAACCAATCAAAAAACAAGTTGGAAACCCACAACACCATGGATATATAAGAAATGGCAAGGAAATGATGCAACCACTGTCAATCCAATAAAATTTCCATGTCAATGATAACACATAACCAAGGAACCACATGCATATACCATATATCCAAAAATCAGCAAGGAGATCACACATGCAATCAGTTACCTACAAAGTAAGCCCATATTAGTTATTTATCCAACTATGTCTTTGTGCTTTGTTTATTTTCTTGCTTGCTTTCTCCAAATCTGTGAATGATAGAGTGCTCCAAGCATGCTCCAAGAATTGTCTAAATGTACAAGAGTGTATGAGAGCCAAATGCTAAACTGACAAAACCCATCAATTGTTTCTTTGATACCTTTTTATTATTTATGTCTCTTTTTTCTTCATTTTTCCTCTAATTTCCCTTGAATGAAAATTTGTGTCTCTTCACCTTCCTTTTCTCTTATTTTCATTTATTTTCATATTTAAAAGCCAACTATTGCCTCTTTTCCTTTGCCAATTCCTTTGCCAGTTTCCATATCCATTATTAATATACTATTGATCTACACTAATATGTTTTCCCAACATTCATCTTGGAATATGTGTCCCATGTCCTTGGTCTTATTTTATTTACATGGAAAATCAACAAAGAGTTGTTACAAGGTATGCATTTTCTCTAATTTGTTTTAGAATGGTATAGGGACCATATCTTCGAGGATGCAACTTATGATGTTGGCCCTTGAAGCATTAGTTTCCAACAAGAGCCATATATTATCTCCTAGTAGGAATTATAAGGGTGTGCAATGTTTGTCATGCCTTTGTTTGGCATGATCCCGGGTAGCTTGCAAAGCAACAATTACCTAAGTATGTCATTCAGATATGAAGTGTATAAAACCTTGAGTTGATTTTTTTCTTGTTGTTCTTCTATAGAACCACAAGGGGTGATAGTCAATGGCATCTTAAAGGGTGCACTTTGATGAAGCCCAAAAAAAACTTTGAAAGGGGAGAACCCAGTAGAGGAGTGTGTATCCCTACTGTAACAATGTCTAATAATGTGAAAATAGGAATGCCATTTTTTTTATTGGAAAAATATTTGCAAAGGAAGTGAACTATAGTACAATTGAAAACCTCGATTCAACCACATATTTGTGGGTGAAAGGAAGTGGGGAAACAAATTTGAGAACCTAGCATAGACAAGAGAATATGCCAAAAAATACTCAGAAAATGAGAATCTCGATAAAAAATAATGCTAATTAGCGAACCAAAGTGTGGAAAAATATGATGGAAGAAGAGATCCGCAATCTTCATAGTAGAGGCAGTCTTATGATAGGGAATAAAGATAGCCATCTTAGAAAAATGAAATACCACTATCCAAAAAGAATCATATTTGTTGAAAGTAGTAGGAAGACCACTAAAAAATTCCATGGAATTAGATTCCTAAGGGCGAGAGGGCACATATAAAGATTTGTATAGATAATGATTACAATTTTAATTTCTTTCTTTGTAACAAAGTGATCATTCTCGAATGAATTTTTCTACTTTCTTGGGTAATGCATGCCAATAGAAGTATCGTTGGATATTGAGAATGATCTTGGTTGTGCCAAAATTCCCTTTGAGTGAAGAGACATATGCTTCATGGATGAGAAGGAGAATATCATCATACGTGGCACACATATATGGTTTAGCTTATATAACCAACCATCACAAATCATATAATCAATAGATATGGTTCAGTTGATAATTGTAGGTTGGTACAATGCTTCCCATATCTCACCAAATATTGGATCTCTTACATACATATTTTTCCAAGCATCAAAAGTAGAAAAACATAACCACATAATGTGTAGGACTTGAGTAGGTGGCCAGCTTAACAAATGATCCCTTTTATTAGTTGTACCATTCTTATATTTAATCAAAATTTGGAACTACTGAATGTAAGTATCCCACTTCATATGGAATTTCTCTTCAATATTTCTCTCAAAGTTAATGAAGATCATTGGAAGATTATCAATATGGAGTATGGTTTCTTTTCCAAGAATATATTGAAACATTCCTTCAATGTTTGTACTTAGTTGTATAATTCATGTCATAGGTATTGTACATAAGTTTTTCCTCTGCAAGAGTCTTGGAATGGTATGCCACAAGGCAACCTCCCTATTCAAGAACAACCCCAATGGAAAACTAAGATGAATCAATTTCTATTTCAAATGGTTAATGCATATTCAACAAATGGAGAATAGGAGAAAAACATAAGGCATTCTTGAGCTTAGCACAATAGTACATAACCTTATATCCCAAATAAAGTATGCTTCATTGGACTAGTGTAAACGGTGGGCCAGCTATGAAAAATGAGAAACATTTTCTATAGAAATTAATACTTCCCATGAAATTAAGGTCATGAACATTGTAAGGCATTGGCCATTATGCCAAATCCTATACCTGAGAGGGATATTGTAGAGGTCATTTTGAATCAATTATGAATCCCAAATATTAAAATGATGGTTGTTCAAAATAGGATTGTCTTCTCTTTTACCTAAATTTTATGTGCCCATAGTAGCTCAAGTTTGTTGCAAACATGGTGTAGATGTTATAAAAAAAATTAATGAGTACCAAAATATCATCAAGATAAATGACCACAAAATTACAAAGGTGTGGCCTAAACACATCACTGATTAATCTCATTAAAGTATTGGCACATTTGTCAAACCAAATGGCATGACCAACCATTAAAATATCCCAAACTTTGTCTTGAAAGTGGTCCTCCATGTGTCTGTTGCATGCCTGTAAACTTTATGGTAGTCAGATTTCAAATCCATCTCAAGAAGCAAGCCCCTTATAAGTGGTCCAACAAATCTTGAATCCAAGGTAGGGGATAACAGTTTTTAATGGTATATTTATTAATGGATTGGTAATCTATCACTAGATGTCATTCAAAATCATCCATTTTGGTAATAAGGAAAGAACGAGAGGAACATGGAGAGGATGAAGGTTGAATATTGCTTAATGTCAGTAGTTGTACAAGTTGGAATTTTATATTAGTTACCTCTTGAGGATAAAAGCAATAGAATGGGGCATTGGAAAAAGAAGCATTAGGAATAATATTGGTTGTATGTTCAATAAAGTATGATGGGGGTAACACGTGCATTGTGTTCATACATCTACTAATTCTTGAAGCAGGGGAACCATATTAAGGGGTACAAGAATAGTGAGGTTATCTGGTTTGACAGGGCGAGACAAACACAAAGAAATACATTGGTTCAAAATTAATTTCTTAATGCGAGCTTTGCAAGTAGGAGGTTTTGTTGGTTTACAGAAAAACGATGTGAGAAAATAGGTGCAACCATCATGCTGCCAGTGGTATTGATTATATTTATCATGATAAAAAACATGCATACCCTGTTGATATTAAATTTTGAGTAATAGATCAACATAATCAAGAGGAGAAACATAATACACCATACTATGTTAGAAAGTGCCAATAGAAAATATTACTAAACAACACTTGGAGAAGGTAAGACAAGGGATTTCCTTTTATACTATCTGAACTTATATGGGGTCAGGTGTAGAGTGGTGAGAATGTTAAGCAATCGAACCAAGTCATGGGCCACAAGATCCTTTTGACTTCCATTGTCAAGAATAGGAGTATTCAATTCATGCTTGATCTGAAAATTATGGGTCAACAGAGGTGCAGTAGAGTTTTCATCTTCATTGGTAGTCATGAGCATAAGAGAGGGGTCCACCTCAGTAGGATTTTCAAGAGAAAAAAAAATGTAGGATGGGGAGGGAAATCTAGTTGCTCGAACTTGGTAAAAGGAGTCTTGTTAGTGAGCATATTTTTAAGTGCTCAAAAATCAATATAAGTACACAAATTGGTCTTAATATGGAAGGCACACCAAGGGTATTGTGAGGTGTGGAGGATGAGGAAAGTTTCACATTAAAAGAATCAGTAGGAGAGGTATCATATCTAGGTTGAGGAGATCATATTTGAGGAGCCACTTTACATTCCACAACCAAGGATAAAATAAATTCCTTTCCCAAGTAAGGATTATTGAAAATTTTAATTTCTCAACAAAAAAACAATAACAAACCGAAAATAAATTTGAAAATGAGTACCTCTTCTAAATTAGAGATATGTAGCTAAATGTGTAACTTATAGAAGACCTGACAATGTAGGATTGTATTGACTGATTCGAAAGTTAGTGGAGTTTCAACCATTTTTCAAGGAGATTATGGAAATAAGTTGGGGGATATAAGTGTGATCTTAATTTGTAACAAAAGTCATCCCAAGATGCATGTAAGCAAGTTTGGTCTTTTTTATCTCTCTAAGCTTAATGACCAAGGATATATTATCTAACTAGTATCCCATAATGATTGTGCCATTCCTTATAATTAGAGGCTAGAAATATGAAGCTTCGCATCCTTTTCCATTCCAAGGCATGTTTTGAAATAGGCGGAGACAATGTGAATCCAAGAATCAATAGCCTCTCCATTCATTTGGCTTGAACATTTGGGCGATTGAAAGAAAGTATCCAACTACATGTACCTTGGAGGGCATCTCTGTTGTTTCAAGGTGATTAGCTTCTGGAAATAAATGGCTAAATATTGGATTAGAAAGGCCTCAACTAAGGCATTAGATCTGGTTTCTTTAGAAGGAAGCATGGTTTTCGTCCACCCAAATGGATCAAAATGTATATCTTAGTAATGATATGGCTCCAATTTCCTTAAAGAAGGAATACAAATAAGGTCGTTGAACAACTAAGAGCCCATAATTACTAAGTCATGATATTATGAATATAAATTCTTTGAATATATTGATGTCTTCCCATCTACTCCTTCATGTTGAGTAGTATCTGCTGAGATTGTTTCCTCTTATACCAATTGATCTACATCTATATCTGAACATTATTAATCATACATGACATAACGAAACAATAGAGAGAATAACAAGAAGATCCTGAAAAAAATACCACCATTCTATTATGAGGGAAAGGTCACCTTTTATAAGCAAGGGACCTTCTTATTAACCTGATTACAAAAAGTTTTGTATGGAAACAACAAAACATTATTGAGATATTGCCCTGCATTTTTATGTTGCACAACTAGTTTTCATGAGAAAAAAGAAATACATTTTTTTAGAACCATCAAATACATTATTATATGTTTCCTTCCTTATTATGAATTGTCCCATAAGGAGTATTTCATTCTTGTTTTTGGAAATACCTTGTGAAAACGAGATAGGTAAAGATGTAAGAAAGGCCTATTCAGAATTAATCAGGAGGAATATTACTCTGAATGTCAATACATTCATAATAGTGATTTATCCCCTATGCAAGGAATGATAATTGCATAATTCTATTGATCTATTAGTAGGCATGCAATCATTGGGTTTCTCCCCAATGTTATTATATATAATACACCGATTCATGGTCATTGCAAGAAAAGTATTATTGGAAAAATGTATAAAGAAAAATAAATTCTTAATGAAATGTTGGTGAAGGGATTATTCCCTACCTAGGTTACCTACAACAATCTCATTGATGGTTACTATAAGGAAGGAGATAAGGCTACTCCTTTTAAGATGCTTGAGAAAATCAAGGAAAATGACATTTTCCCCAATGTTGTCACTTATAATGCACGAATTTGTGGATTGTGAAATGAGGATAATACCAAAGAGGCTTTTAACCTACATGGTGAAATGAAAAAAAAGGTGTGGTACCTAGCATTATTACTTACAATGCACTCATTAATGGACTTTGAAAAAATGGGAAAACAATATAAGGAGACGAACCCTTAGAACAAATAAAGAGAAAATATTTGGTTCCCAACTTTATCACATACAACAAAATAATTGATAGATACTACAGAAATGAGGAAATTTAATAGGTTTGCCAGTTGTTGGAATGTATGATTAATAAAGGTATCCATGCCAATGTCTCAACATACAATTCCCTAATGAATGTCTTTTACAAGATAAAAAGATGAAAGAGACCGAGAAACTCCTTGATGAACTGGAAAATAAAATTTTCAAAGTTGATGTTATTAAACATAATATATTTATTAGTGCCTTATGCCAAGAAAGGAATAACCCCAAAGGCTAATAAGAAGCTCTTGAATGAGATGTTGGAATTTGGTCCATCTCCAATCTACATGACTTACAATACTTTATTGACTTGTTTCTATGACGAAGGTGAAATTAAGTTGGTTATGAGGATGTGCAAGGAAATTGAAAAAATATTTCAATGGGATAACATTACAACATAAAATGTACACATCAAAGGGTTATATAGAAAGGGAAAATTCATGATGCTAATGACTTTTAAATGAGATGTGAAGAAGGGTATGACCCCTAATCACATCATCTCGAATGTAATTTGGGAATAAATGATTGAGAAAGGTTTTGTTCCTAACATCGAAGGGAATTTTACTTGATAATGTCTTCAACATCATAAAAAACAATTGAGTTCTTGTTGTGAATGTAACCCGAGGCATGCATTTAGTTGCTTTGTGACTATGCACTTACAAGGAACTATGAGGTATCTAGTGAAAACAAGAATTAGATTATGGGTAAAAAATAATGATAAAAAGGGAATTTGGCTTTAAATGGTTGTAAATAGTATGTACTTTGTAGAAATAAAAGGATTGTTTCCAACCCAATTAGGTTGCATTGAAATTGGTTTAGTTTTAGTATGAGAACAAAAAACTCTTTAGTAACATGTAATTCATCTAAACAAAGGCTAATATTTATTTTATTTCAAAAGTACATATTGTATTGCACTATAAGTTATAATGTGAGATCAAGAAATGCTATGAACCTAGGGATAGATAGGTGGATATGGGAAACATGCAAAAGTTTTTACAACATTTCAAATTTCATGCACTGGGTGTTTTAAATCAATTATGAGACATTTCCGGGATCACAAGTCAAATATATAGTTATTAATATATTATGATTTATTATAAATATCAATTTAATTAATTTATATTATGTGGTTATGGATTAAACATTTTTATGTTTATTTTGTATTAAAAATTAGTTGATTAGCAAAAATTCAATAAAAATTGGACTCTGTTTTGCTTTAAGTCACGAGTGGAACATCTTATTTTTAACATAATAGTTGTTGAAGGCATAGGAAGTATGGGCTTACACATTATTGGGGAACATACTCCACACTCTTATATTGCAATGTAATCCCCGTCTTTGAGGCCAAAAGCATCTTCTAGTGCGACTTGCAACGTGTTGTCATCGATATTGTTCAACAACACCAACATAAAATGTATATTTCTAAACTATGAAAACATGAGAATCTCTATAGGTAAGTTCTATAGTTCCATCGATATTGTTCAACAACACCAACATAAAATGTATATTACTAAACTATGAAAAA
>APFE031327829.1:8253-43013 GCA_000404065.3 Pinus taeda
AAACAGAGTTACTAATGGCCATTACTAAACCATTCCAACTTTCTGGTAATGAGCACAAGAATAACAGAGCTCTAACTTCATCATCAAAGTTTACACCTACAGAACATAACTAACTTGTAACAGTATTAAAATCATTTAAATGATCTGCAACAGATCCACCTTTTGACATCTTCATCTTAAATAACCGTTTCATAAGAAATACCTTGTTTGAGGCCGAGGGTTTTTCATATAGTTTCTCCAACGCCTTAATCAAACCCTCTGTCGTTGTTTCCTTCAAAATGTTGAAGGCGACCGACACTGCAAGGCACAACCGTACTGTTCCGAGTGCCTTTCTATCAAGAAGGTTCCATTCTTCATCTCTCATACCCGTCGGCATCTTTGTTTTTCCACCCAATGGTAGGTATAGGTTTTTCTGATACAGATAATCTTCCATCTGCATCTTCCACAGCGAGAAGTTTTGGCCATTAAATTTCTCGACCCTAAACTTACCATCTTCCGCGATTTCTCCCACTCGAACGAGGAACCCTTCTTTCCTGTGAGTTTATCAACCAAATAGACCTTCGGCTCTGATACTAGTTGTTAGAAAATTATATATATTGCGGAGCAATAGAACACATAAAATATTGCAAAAATATAAACACAGAAAATGCATAAAACAAGAGAGACACAGAGATACATGGTTCACCCAGTTTGGGCTATATCCACCCCGAATAGCCAGTCCTTCCTTTCTATTATCCAACAAAATGAAGAGACACAACCTACAACAAATCCGCTGTAATATCCTCTATTTTCTCTCACAGCCTCACCTCTTTGTTTCTCGCTGAGAGAATACACATATATTACACAGACTCAATACAATGTCCTCATACAAAGAGAGGGGTTGCCTTCTAGGGCAAAAAACCTTAAACTAAACAAAAGTTCTACCGTCAGATCATCCGCCTAATGAACGACCCAGATTGACTAGAAATTACTATACTTTTACAAGGCAATTTTACATCTGTTTTTAGCTTCGGGGGCGCTGTCCTCGAACCCCCGCCAGGGGACCGCTGTGTTGGCATTCTGGCATAGGTTTGGTAGTTTTGGTGCTATGGCATAGGTGTTGTCCTTGATGGCAACTCACTTTGGTGACAGATCACAGTTCAGGCACTCAAAAAGAAGAAAAAGACATATACGCAGGTTCACTTTGACGAAGTTGTGTATACACACAGGTTGGACGTTCTCAAGGCGTGTATGCGTATACATTCACTTTCATGCAAGGAAAAGCGCGTACATTTGGGAAAACTTATTTCTGGTCCATGGTATTTAGTCCTTGGTATTTGAACCTATGGTTTCGGGCCATGGTATTTCGTCATAAGTGTTGATCCCATGTATTGAGTCCATGGTATTGAATTGTTATGGTTTTGGACCATGGTATTGTGAAAGGCCTAAGGCTATAAAAGAGGAAGGAGATCATTTGGCAAGTGAGGACCTGAATTATTGAATATCTGAAAAAGTGCTAGATCTGGAATATAGTGATTAGGTTATGGTGCAGATCTGGATTTGAAGCAAGAAGGAACTTGAGCGCAAGGAGAAGGATAATTTCTTTTGATGGGTCAAAATCTTAAGGCTTGATTGATAGTATCTTTGTATGATTTTGATCTGTTCTATATGGCGCTTGCTTGATCTATAAATCTAATAATCTGGGTAAATTACCTTTATAGATCTGTACGCAGGTTCAGTAAAGCAAAGGAGCATATACACGTAGTTTCTGTAAGTCATAAGCGCATATACATAGGTTGATCTTAGCACAGGTGCGTATACATGCAGGTTTTGTAAGTCAGAAGTGCGTATACGCAGGTTGATCTTAACACAGTAGCATATGCATGCAATTTTCTGAATATTAAAGTAGCGTACATCTCATAATTTATGTTCTAGATGCTTCTGTTGATTATTGCAGTGATCTGGGTTTAGAACTTGAGGTACTGTGATCTGGGTACAGTTGACAGAGAAGTGTTTATTTTGATTCAGTCTTGACTGGTGAAATGGTGATTGGTTGATGCATAAATTCTTGATGTTTGATTGATGTTATTTGTGGATCGAGTCTGAAAATTTATGAAACGTGGTCCCTGGAAGAAAGAGAAGGTTGTAGCCTTCTGTAGGTAGCAGCCTGCGTACTAGTATGTCAACTAGTACAAGAACTAAGGGGGTTGTAGCTCCCTTCCAGGAGAAGCTGGAAAATGAGAGAGGGTTGTAGCTCTCTGCAAGTAGCAGCCTGCGTACTGGTAAAGGACTGCACCAGTATAGAATCATTTTAAAAAGAAGTTTCTAATTAAAAGAAGATAGAGACGAATTGCAGCAGGTGGTTTTCACCCACATTGGGTTTCCACCTTATATCTTGTGTTCTTATGTGTGGTTGTCTTCTGATCTGTTTTATTGTTCTTGGAAATTGTTTATATGATTCTGGTGCATAACTTAATGATCAACATCTTTAGAATAAAGTAAATTATAAATCTGCATAGTATACGCGGGTTTCCTTATTTGTAGTTGCATATATACGCGGGTTCATCTAACTGAAGTGGCGTATATGTTCTGGGTTTGAAAAAGTAAATAATTGACTAGATAATACTGATTCACCCCCCCCTCTCAGTATTATTTCTAACATGCTGGCCCCTGGATCCCTCGGACCCCCACAGGGGGGAGAAGTCGCCCCCACGTGGAGGGGTGTACAAACTTCTTGGGGTATACATCCAACTGAAACAAATACCTCTAAACAATCATGCTCCATATCAAACAATAATAACACAATCCAAGTCATGATGAATGAGAGAGAATTCATCTCTTCTATTTATACAATCTTCTAAGTGATTTCAATGGCCTAATTTGGACTAATAGTTCCCCTAAAATAAAATAATGTGCTCAGTAATAATACTTTTGGTGAAAATCCCACCAAATAGCTCAACAATACAATAATAAGCCTTTCAAGAGGGTCAAATGATCAATAAAGTGAGTCGTTGAGCCTTTAGGAGGCCTAATGAAGTCCAAGGCATGCCATGATGTAGAAATGGACTCTAAACATAGTGGACAAGGGGTTGGCCCCTTGTTTTCCAAGGAAGAAATTGTGGTGCTCCCAATTCAGTGTGGGGTCACAAGGACATCCTCATGGGTCTGCAAGTGGATTGAAAATTCATGTAGACCATATTTAAGGTATAAGATGATGATATAAGCTTTCCGATGATGATATAATCCCTCCATCTACAGTGGGAGACATCCTTTAGACCTTGGAACATCTGCCAAGTGTAGGGTGCAAGTGTGGAGATGGATGGGCATGGTGAACCAAGTGCATCATCCTTATCCAAAAGGTGTAACACGAGAAATAAATGAGCATCATTGGGGATCCATGAAGTAATATTTCCTATGGTGGAATCCCATGGATCTCAACGCTCACCCTACAAGTGCTAATGTGGCCCTCTAGAGGGTTAGGACCCCGTATAGCGAGACCAAGCCCCAAATGGAGACCCACCTGCAATTCTGAATAAGATTCAATGTGTCTCCTTGCCCTCTAATACAACATGTCATCAAAATAATCAACTAAAAGATCTTACAAATCATGGCATCAATGGAGCAATTCATGGTGGCATGTCCTTCCATAGTGGGATTTGGCATATACAAGTGTCTCCAAGCTCAATAGGGTGTTAACCAAGGACCTTATTAGGTGGTTTAAACCTCTAAAGGGGGTGACATATCCGTGGTAAATCCCTCAGATGGTAGGTGGAAAATGATATAATAATGGAGCAGAGTGGGGATAACGGGAATCATCCATACGACATGTCATGGTACAAAGGTAGTTCTAATAGGGGAAGCCCACACCTGGGTAAATGAGTGTAGGAGGGAGGAAATAATAGTACATGAGTTACCTCGGCCTTTGTTTTTCCACCCTTCTTCATATGCCTTTTTCCTTTGACTGGATTTTCTTCATAACTACTAGAGGCTACAAGGGACGAGAGCATGACATGTAATATGTAGTAGTGGGTACCCCCTTAAGGTGGGGTGGTTCATTGACCACTAGGGGTTGGGACAATCATGGTTTCCTTAATGATGGATAGGTCTCATTTAGGGCCCATAGGAAATAGGTTGATGGTCATGGCTAAGGGATAAAGCTCATTTTTGGCTTTTTCCCACATGCTAAATTTGAATTTTTGAACCATCTTTTGCATTTTGTGGTACATTTATTATTGAGAGTGTCCAAATTATGCTTTTTCTTTTCTTTTTAGCTGCATCAACCTTTGGGGCATTGTCTTAGGCCCTACCGAAGGTGTGGACAAGGGGAAGGGGAGGCTAACCCTATGTGGACCCAGTGGAGACATGTGGACCTGGATGGGAAAATAGATCAATGGGGCTAAAATGAGTGGAAGGGGAGTGATCTAGGTGGTATCATGAAGTGGGACCATGCAACTCAAATCGTGATTTCCCATGTAGTGTCAACCCTGAAGCCAATGGCTAGTAAAGGAGATCCCACGGGAATAGAATACATGGGTAGCCATGAAATCAAGGAGTGGAGGCAAGAATACAGACCTAACTCACTCTTTCCACCACATTCCCCCACCAATCCATGCCCCAAAGTTCCCATGTTAAGTAAGGAAAATTACTCAACTAGACCAATGAAAATACATACCTTCGGGGTTAGGGGGCCTACTTTCAAACATACAATAATGACAAGTGGTTGAGGGACCACATGGCTGGTTCAGATGGCAGAGACAATGGCACATTGAGTTATTTGGTGGATGTAAGGGGTTGTTCGTTGTTGGCACAGGACCATCTAGGAGGAAAAAATCTCCTATATACACTACCCGTAGGTGGTGGTTAACGTCTAGCTCCAACTAGGACATGAGCTCTTGGGAAAGTGCATGAAGAAACGCGAACAAGAGTTCATGAGAACACCAACAATCTCTTGGTTCTGTAGACCTCTTACCTACACATATCAAATACCAAGCACATGGGGCAACTTGTTTTCATGGTTTCTTATGATCACCCATGCTTATTATTAGGCCATAAAGATCAATAGGAAAGTAAAATGCAAATTTTATCTAAATGCAACTAATATATCATGAGAAATATCATATGATGTTAGCTCTAATGAGAAAATAAGAATGCAATGCAACCTACTATAAAATGCATATGGTATAATGTCAAGTGTCAAAGAAAGGGGGGATACGACTTAACTTGACCAGTTGTGGCCAAAGTTCCTCTTTAAGTTTGGCAATATATTAGTAATATACCCCTACTTTCCAATGCATCTTGACAGGTATGGGATTTTTATCTACCAAGACCACATCCCCAACCTTATATCCCTTCTTAGGCTTCCACTTTCTTCTTTCTTTGTGACTTGGTCACTTGAGGATACGAACGTCGTGTGAAGGGAGAATGGGGGAAGGATTTTCTATCTCATGTTATTTGTAATATGGAATTAGTCTTGGCTTGACCACATGAGTAGGTAGGTACGCTCCCTATAAATAATGAAGGGGGTTCCATCATACTACGGAATGGTGGCATATGACAAGCCTATTTGGAGATGACCTCCAACAGTGGCTCACCACTTCCTTGATAGAAGCATCCCCCAAACATCAAAGATATATATGACCATAACATCCATAAGTAATGATATATTAGGGTTCATAGCCAAGGAAACCTTAATATATTTTATGAGGCCTTCTACTTCTACAGGTTTAGAGTTAAAACCACACACATTTTTATACCTTCGAGTGATGCTAAGACTCAATTGCTTCACAACCTTTAATTGCATGATGTTTGTAGAAGCCCCTGAGTCCAATATACAATTGTGTAATAGAAGATCATTTATGTCTAAGGTAAGCATGAATGGCTCTTGTCCTGGGTTTAGGTTAGGAAGGTGATTTTTTTACAAGTCTTTAGGTAATTATTCCTCCTCAAAGCCCAGGTATTTCTTGATTTTCCGTTGTTGTTAGGGAAGTTTCACAATCTCCATTAATGGAATTGGCATAGTGATTTTCCCTATAATAGTATCTAGGTCAACGTCAAGTCCAACTTACTTATATTTATCCTTTTTTATGCTTTCTTCTTCTGAGGATCCCCTTTGAGGTTGACTTTATTTGGAGGATCCTTTTTAGGAGGATCTTTAGGGAGAGGTTCTTTGGAAGTGACTTTCTTGGGAATTGATTCATCTTTGTTGGTTTCTTTGGAGGTTGTGGGGTCTTTGTTGATATCCTTCCTTCAATAATGGACCCCTTTGAATCTCCCACTATCCTCAATGTTGAGGATCAACTCTTTCTTATCTTCTTTAATGTTGACCTCACTAATGGGAGGATGGGCATATGAGCCCCCTAGAAAAATGTTGGAGGCATCATATTCTACAATGTTATCTTGCTCATCGAATTCTTCATCCCCACTTTCATCCTCATAGCGTTTTTCACCCTCATAAGATGAATCTTTCTCCACAAAATTTGTCAGGGCCAAAGTTTTAGGGACTTGGGACGAGCTAGGCTTGTCCTCCTCATTTTTCTTCTTAGGGAAAGGCCTCCATTTTGGTATATAGCTTGATTTTTGGGCCCTTTCCAAGGCAGTGAGTTTTCTCATGTAGAGCTTATCTCGTGAATTCATTTCTTCGTTGATATTTTCCATTTTATTGAGAATTACTAAAAGGGTTTCTTCATGTTGATCCTTAGATTTTCCCTTTTTGGTCTCAACATTAGCCTTATGGTGTCCTTCAATATACATTTTGGAAATACACAAGTTTTTCTCAACTTCCACAACTATATATTTGGGCTCAGATAAGGTATTTGGTTTCTTATACCTTAGTTGATAGGTAAGGTGGCCATCCATCACTTTGATAAATTTTTCAAGTATGTTAGCATCAGGGGGCCTCAAATGATCGGGGATGTCCCTAACTATCCTATGAAACTTTAGGATGAGTTCCCTAATGTCTTCCCTTCCCCTACTTATTTGATATAAATTTTCAATGTTGAAGGTTCCCAATGCATCACATGGCCACCTCTTTGTGAACATGCCCTCAAATTGATCAGAGTTGTCAATGCATCTTGGGGGAAGACTAAGTTACCATTCCGTTACCTATCCTTCAAGAGACAAAGAAAATAACATCATTATCCTATATTCATTAAATATCAACCTAGGGGAAAGATTCCAATATAATTCTTCAATATGGTTGCGAGTGATTGTGGTAGAATCACCTTTGAACTTGGGCAGCCAATTATAGTACTTCTTAGGTAAAGGTTTAGGGTCATCACTTAAGTTTAAAGCAGAAAATACACTAACCAAATGCTTTTCGCTTCTAATCATTTTGGGTTGGTCTTGGCTTGGGTCAGTGATAGAATCAGATACCATATTTGGGGTGGGATCACTGACCTTTTCAAATTCAGAGAGAAAGGCGGTTCAAATAGGTGATGGGTTTCGTTTTCCCCTTTTTACTACTACCCTAGTTAGAGGAGGAATGTTGTCACCTTCGAGTAAACTAGGTATTTTTACAATGAATGGAGTCGATAGAGGGATATTGAATTGTCGTTAATGAATCAATTCCTCAATGATTAGAAAAGGAGGTAGACATGCTTCCTCATTGGCAACGATGCCAAAATGTTACGTCTCAAACTAGCAAGGGTATTAGGAGGGAATCCTATACGAAAATTACTAGGTCAAGGGAAATAATGGAGCAATACCCCACTATCACCTCAGCTAAGGCTCCCTACTCTTTATGGGCTTTCACTGATGGGAGGAGACCCAATATGATGGAATTACAAGAATATATGGTCAATGATCAGATAAGGAGGTGATTCCTAGGCATATTCACAAGAGAGACTCAATTAAATGGGTTGATTGCTTTGCAATCAAGGTGATGGGCTCTCTAGGAAGGATTAAGAGGACCCTTAGGGCTAGGTTTTGAGAGTATGCTTGGTCAAGATGAATCTTAGAACTAGATATATTTATGGAGACTTGGCTTTTATGTGATCTTTATGAAATTGGAATCAACAAGTTGCGAGACCCCAAAGGGCCAAGTGGACCCAAAATTAGGTCAAGGATATGGAGTTGATCAACCAAGGATGTACTTGACCTAATTAGGGAAGGGAAGAGGATCAAAGAAGGAATATTCTTTTGATAATTTAATGCTATGATCCCAATGAGGTCACTATCCAATGGGAAACCAAGGGCAAGAATCAATCTTCAAGCTAGGGCTTGAAATATCACAACATCCCACCATCAAAATTTCGTGAAATTTGGAGGCCTTCCAGAGGACACACCAATGTAGTTATGGGAAAGAGATCAAATTCCTTTGATGGCTAAATTAGGAGAAACATGATTCCCTAGGTGACCTATAGAAGCTAGGCCTAGAATAAGAGGAGAAGGTGAGAGAAATAAGCTTTGAAAGTGATCACCTATGGAGGATTAGTGCATTTTCCTTTGGGAGAGACGGAGTCACAGAGAATTTATGGTTTGGAAATAGTTCACCTAATCGAGGAGGCATTCAAGCAACTTCACATCGCATTAGGGAATGAGAGTAAATGCTTCAAGGTATTTATACATCAATTTACAATAAATGATGACTTTTCGAGATGCAATTAACATAAATATCTCTAGGAATATTCACCCATTTATACATGGCCCATGACATTATGCAACGCTATAAAAGATCATAATTTCCACCCATTCGTATACAAAATCAGTAAATTTCAGACTTGTATAGCAAAAATTATTGCAACATTCATGTGAAAAAAGTATATAACAAGAATAATAATGAAAATATCACATACATGTATAAAAAAATGTATTCAATCATTAAATAATGCAAATAGAGAAGCTCCAAGACAAGAGAGAGGTATCTAAACATCAAAATTCATCCATATCATCCAAACTTGTCCTCCAAAAGATATAGTGAAAATCTCACAAGAGATAATAACCCAATCCAAGTCATGATGAATGAGAGAGAATGCCTCTCTTCTATTTATACAATCCTCTAAAGGATTTGAGTTGCCTAACTTGGACTAATAGTGCCCCTAAAATAAAATAATGTGCATAATAACAATAGTTTTGGTGACAAGCCCCCAAATAGCTCAACAATACAAGAATAAACCTCTCAAGAGGGTTGAATGATCAATAAAGTGATCCATTGGGACTTTGAGGAGGCCTAATGAAGTCCAAGGGGTGCCATGATGTGGAAATGGACTCAAAACATAGTGGATAAGGGGTTGGCCTCTTGTTTTCCAAGCAATAACTTGTGGTGCTCCCAAGTGGGTGTGGGGGCACAAGGACATCCTCATGGGTCTCCAAGTGGATCAAAAATGCCTTTAGACCATTTGTAAGGGCTAGGATGATGATATAAGCCCTCCCTCTACAGTGGGAGATGTCATCTAGACCCTGGAACATCCCTAAAGTGTATGGTACAAGTGTAGAGTTGTCTAGGCATGATGAACCAGGTGCATCATCCTCATCCAAAACATGGAACATGAGAAATGAATGAGAATTTCTAGTGTTCCATAAAGTAATATTTGCTATGGTGGAGGCCTATGGATCTCAATTCTCACCCTACAAGTTCCAATGTGGCCCTGTAGAGGGCTAGGACCCCGTATAGGGAGACCAATACCCAAATAGAGACACATTTGCAATCCTGCATAATTTCTAATGCATCACCTTTCCCTCCAATACATGTAATTAGAATAATCAACTAAAATATCTTACAAGTTATGGAATCAATGGGTCACTTCATGGTGGCATGCCCTTCCATAGTGGGCTTTGTCATGTACAAGTGTCTCCAATCTCAATAGGGGGTTAACCAAGCACACTATTAGGCGGTTTCAACCTCTAAAGGGGGTGACATGTCCATGGTACATCCCTAAAATGGTAGGTGGAATATTCTATAATAATTGACCGAAGTGGGTATCATCCAGACCACATGTCATGGTACAAGGGTCGCTATAATAGGGGAACCACACCTAGGTATATGAGTTTAGGCAGGAGAAAATCGTGGTGCATGAGTCACCTTGGCCTTTGTTTTTCCACCCTTCTTCATATTCCTTTTTCCTTTGACTGATTTTTCTTCATAACTACTAGGGGCAAAAAGCGATGAGAGCATGACGTGTAATATGTAGCAGTGGATACCCCCTTAAGGTGGGGTAGTTCATTTCCCACCAAGGGTTGGGACAATCATGGGTTCCTTAATGATGGAGGGGGCTCATTTAGGGCCCATATGAACCACGATGATGGCCATGGGTAAGGGGTAGAGCTTATGTTTGGATTTTTCCCACGTGCTAAATTTTTATGTCCCAACCATATCTTACATTTTATGGTACATTTCCTATTGAGAGTGGCCAATTTTTTCTTTTTCTTTTTTTTTTTTAGTTGCATCAACCTTCACGGCATCATTCCAGGCCCGACCTAAGGTGTGGAAAAGGGGAAGGGGAGGTTAACCCTATGTGGACCCAGTGGATACATGTGGACCTGGATGGGAAAATAGATGAATGGGGCTAAAATGAGTGGAAGGGGAGTGATGTAGGTGGTACTGGGAAGTGGGACCACAGAACCAAAATTAGGATTTCTAATGTAGTGCCAACCCTAAATCTAATGGCTAGTAAAGGAGATCCCAAGGGACTAGGATAAAAGGCTAACCATGGAATCAGATAGTGGAGACAAGAATACATACCTAACCCACTCTTTTCACTAAATCCTTGCACTAATCCATGCCCCAAAGTGCCCATGACAAGTAAAGAAAACTTCTCAACTATACCAATGAAAATTCATACTTTCAATATCAGGAGGCCCACCTTCAACATACAATCATGAAAAGTGGTTGAGGGACCACATGATTGTCTTAGGTGGCAAAGAAAATGGAACATTGAGCTATATGGTGCATGCAAGAGGTTGTTGGTTATTGGTTGAGGACCATCTAGGAGAAAACATTTCTCCTATATGCACCACCCAAAGGTGGTGGGTAACAATACCTACAACAAGATGAAATATAAGAAAATAGGCCCATGCAAAATTATTTGAAAAAAATATGAAGATGACTATGAGATGGAGCTGCTAAGAGACTTGGATATCTCTCTAATATTCAATGTATCTAATCCATATGAGTTTCGTGAAGGAGAAAGTAGTGAAAATATAGGTACACCCTCTGAGTGGAAGGAATAGTGACCAGCCAAACCTGTTGAAGAAGTGGAAGAAATTCTAGCCATAAGGGTTGGAATGAAGACCCACTGTAGGGATTGTTTTTACCCTTTAGTACTTATGTAGAGAGGGTTGAGAGGTCAAATTTAAGGTTCCTGGCTAAAAAATCAGTAAATCAGTGATGGGGGAAATTATCAGGCCTTAGCACCATGACAGAAGCTCTAAGGTTCAAACACGCACTTATTGACCCCTACCATGTAAGCACAACAGACTAAAGGAAGATTTTTGGAGCATACACCTTCTTTTGGTTAAATTTCAAGCAGGTTAATGGGTGGATCACAGTCCATCTACCCTTGACCAACCCCTAGCATCATTTCAAAGGGGTAACCTACGCGGATGATAGGAAGGCACTACCCCCCAGAGTCAACTTGGCAGTCCCATCAATCCAATGACCTAGATTAATTCCTAGGGATAACCGATAGATCTGGTGTCCCACTTTCCTACCCACTGGAGGATTGTGAGAACCACACACCACGACGGTCAGTCCACTAACACTAATTCAAGCGACTAGGGAATTCAAATTATAACGGTAATGTCTCTGCCCTCCTCCCGCTCTCGTCCACCTTTCACCTATCACCACCCAATCTCCTTCTGTAATGAATCCCCCCATGATGTCACCCCCATGTCAAATGATCGTTGGCCCCTATCCACCTATAAAAACCCTTCCCACCTTTAATTTTTGAAAGTTCCAAACTATTTTTCAGTGTAAATGCCTCTTGCCTTCCATCTATTCTGCAAACTTCGTCCAACCATTCAGTTGGTCTGGAACAACTCCTCCAACATAGTTTTCATCTATCTCTAGGGAAACCAGGTAATTGGTCAATCCCTTTCACCTATAATTCATTTGATTATTCATTTGAACATGAGGAAGGTGATCCCTAAGCCCCCTAAATCTTGTGAGGTTAAACCCTCATCTAGTGTCGAGCATCTCATGGAAACAAAGGCGTGAATTGTGGATCCTTCTAATGCTTACCACCTCATAGACCTTCGATTCAAATTGTATGGTAGACACATCAGAGGGGAAGACCCATTTCAGGTGCTTGATTTAGCCCTGTACTACTAGATTGCACCCTTAGTACACCATTTCCCTGAGTTTTTCTCCTGGCTAGTAGTTGCTTACATAATTGAGAAGAACTATTTTGTCTCCTCAACTAGGGTCAAAATCCTTGAGGTGGCCCAAGAGCTAATTCAAAGGCCCTAGTTTACCCAAGCTCCTTTGAACCCCAACAATTCATAGAAACCACATTGGTCTACCATTACACTACCCTTCCAACTAATAAGCAACAATACTTTCTGCAAATGGTCATCCCATCCTATCCATAATTGGTCATTTGTTTGGGGATGATGATGCAAAAATAACTTCTAAATCCTCTCTAGGATTTCTAAGGAAAATGATGCAGCCTCGCCATTTGTTTGACATCCCTGCTTACCTAGCTGGGGCCATTTCCAGTTGCACCATTTCCCACCACCTCCTATTTCAGGTATTACTCCTTGTTGTTCTTCTTGTTTGTGTACACTCATGTGGATAAATTCGAGTGCCTGGGTCTCATTTTGGTGGCTTCAAATAAAAAAAGGAAGTACGTTTATGACTGGGACATTGTTGCTAGGAAAATGCAAGATCTTGAGGGCTATTCCTAGTTTATACTCTCCTATATGGTCATTTCCTATAAGATCATTCATGGTGTTTCCCCTCCTAAAGTTCTCCTCAACAAAAAGAAATCCTCTAGCTTAGCAATGATACTAGGTTGGGGGAATGGTAGCTATTTGAGCACTTCACAGAAATCAGGGTCTATGGGTGTGAGCTTCCTCCTTACCGCTTGCCTATGTTTATGCCCATGAGGATCTTCGCTCTGTAGTTATAATAGGTTAGTGATCAATAAAGAAATTTAAATTAACCAAGAAAGAGAATGCAACTGAACATAACCATACAACTAAAAAACTCAGGATTTACTTAGTAAAACCCTGACAGCATGTCAAGGAAACATCCACGGGGCAAGGGATTGGAATCTCTATTCAATCAATAAATGATTCTCCTTACAATAGTTTCGGCATTCATCAATTTTATATATGAGCCTCCTCAATTACATAACTACTAATTCGGTGTGAAACTAACTTGTCAATAACTAATATAATTTACCAAAATTTACATTAATTAGTTGTCAATTACCAACAAACTCCACCTTGACAACAATTTTCCTAATCCCTTACCCATGCCCACTCATCATCTCTTATGCAAGACAAGAGAAGCTAAACACCATCGCAACTTCTCTACTGTAACTAGATTTGTGAATATGTCTGCACAATTCTCCCATGTATGGAGCTTTTGAAGAGCTACTTTTCCACCATCGATCACATGTCTCAAAAAATGATACCTTACATCAATGCGCTTGGTTTTGATGTGATAAGTAGGATTTGTAGCCAAGTGAATAACACTCTGATTGTCACAAAGTATATTCACTTTCTCTTGCGTCCTTCCAATCTCATCAAGTAGACCTTTTAACCAGATTGATTCTTTACTGGCATCTGAAGCAACTATATATTCTACTTCGGTAGTGGACAATGAAACTGTTTCTTGAAGCTTTGACATCCAACTAATTGCTCCACCTGCAAGAGTAAAGACATAACCTGTAGTAGATCTTCTTTTGTCCAAATCACCTGCATAAGCATCATCCACATATCTGCAGACTGATCCTTCACTTTCATTAAAGATGATGCAATGGTCACTTGTGCCTCTTAGATATCGAAGCACCCATTTCACTGCTCGCCAATGTTCTTCACCTGGATTTTCCATGAACTTGCTGACAACTCCAACTGCATGTGAAATTTCAGGTCTTGTAGATACCATCACATACATTAAGTTGCCTACAAAACTTGCATATGGTACATGAGACATATACTGCTTTTCTTCACCAGTTCTAGGACTCAAAACCAAAGAAAGCTTAAAATGAAAAGCTAATGGAACATTAACAGGTTTCACATTGTTCATACAGAACTTTTCAAATACTTTCTCCACATACTTCTGTTGTGATAACCAAAGCTTACCATTTTTCTTGTCTCTGTTTATCTCCATGCCCAAGATATGTTTTGCTGCTCCAAGATCCTTCATATCAAATGTCCTAGAGAGCTGAGCCTTTAACCTATTGATCTCTTCCATGCTTTTGCTTGCAATAAGCATATCGTCAACATACAAAGCTAAGATAATGAATATGCCATTGAAACTTTTGAAGTATACAAGATGATCATTCTCACTTCTAATAAAGTCCTGGCTCACCATGAAGGAGTCAAACTTCTTGTACCATTGTCTAGGAGACTGCCTCAGACCATACAATGATTTCCTGAGCTCCAAACTATCTTCTGCTGCGACCTTGTACAAAAACTTCTGGTTGTTCCATATATAACTCTTCATTCAAATCACCATGTAGAAAAGCTATTTTAACATATAACTATTCTGACTCAAGGTTAAGTAATGCAGTTAGTGCCAACACAATACGAATAGAAACAAGTTTTACAACTAGTGAAAAAATCTTATGAAAGTTGTTACCTTCAACTCGAGAATACCCTTTTGCTACTAGTCTCACCTTATACCTTTCAATACTTCCATCAACTTTCCGTTTTAGTTTGAAGACCCATTTGCATCCAACAACGCTTCTCCCTTCAGGAAGTTCTATAAGATCCTAGGTATTGTTCTTGGCTCAGGAATCCATTTCTTCTTCCATAGTCGTTTTCCATTTTTTGCTATCCGTATCATCTATTGCTTCCTGATAACAAGAAGGTTCCCCATCTTCAGTAATCAAAGCAAAAGATGAAGTAGAATCTTCATACCTTTTGGGAGTTTTTCTTTCCATTGTAGACCTTTTTAGAGTGACTGGTTACTGATCTGGTTCAGAAACTTCAGCAATTTCCTTTGTATATTCAACATTTTTTTCTCTAGAAGTCTCTCCTTCCTTTTGACTGTCACCGAAAGGTATAGCCTCCAACTTTTGATTTGACGATACCTATTCCTATTTGATTCTTTCAACATTTGATTTTAGAAAAGAAGATTCATTAAATGTTACATCTCTACTAATAACTATCTTTCACAATGTAGGATCCCACAACCTATATCCTTTCACTGCATAGTCATACCAAACAAAGACATAACATTTCCATTTTGGATCTAATTTTGAACACTGATTTTTAGGAATAAGAGCATAAGCATCACAACCAAATATCCTTAAATGTGAATAATCACAAGACTGACCTGACCAAACTTCTTCAGGAATTTTACAATTAATTAATTTGATCATGCTTCTGGCTATTTCCATAAGAGTCTGATTCATACGTTCAGCAACACCATTTTGCTGAGGAGTATAAACAACAGTTTTGTGTCTAACAATTCCTTCATCCTTATAGTATTGTTCAAATTCTATTGAAGTGAATTCACCACCATTGTTAGTTCTTAAACATTTAATTTATTTTCCTGTTCTTTTCTATACCATTGATCTAAATTGTTTAAAGATATTGAATACATCAACTTTCTTTTTCAGCATAAAGACCCAAACTTTACAGGAGAAACCATCAATAAACGTTAAAAAATATAGAGCACCTCCATATGGTACATCAGGAGATGCTCCCCACAGATTAGAATGAATATAGTCTAAAATATCTTTACTATTATGATTTCCAGTTTTAAATCTATATTTACACTGTTTTCCATACACACAATGTTTACAAAAATCCAACTTCAAAGATTTCATATCAGGAAGAGATTTATGTTTCATCAGTATCTGAAAACTTTTCTCGCTCATGTGACCCAATCACTGATGCCATAGGCGAGTACTTTATTCTTCTTTTTCTGACACAATCGTTGCTTCACTGACCTGAGTACTTCCTTTGAGTCTGTAAATATTTCCAACCTTTTCTGCTTTCATAACAACTAGGACACCTTTAGAGACTTTCAGCACTCCGTTCTGACTTGTAAACTTATAACCATCCGAATCATACACTCCTAAAGAAATCAATTTTTTCTTCAATTCAAGTACATGTCTAACACTAGTTAATGTTCTAACTATGTTATCATACATTTTAATCTTGATATTTCCCATCCCAACAGTTTGACATGTTACATTATTACCCATAAACACAGAACTACCATCTACATCTTCATATGAAGTAAACCAATTTCTATGTGGACACATGTGATGAGAAGCACCAAAGTCTAACAAACAACTTTCAAAACCCTGAGAGACATTACATACAGGTGAAGTTTCATCTATCATACATAATTCTTCAGCAAATAAAACTTCATCTATCATACCTGAATCAACCTAATTTGCTTCCTTCTTCAGGTTATCAGACTCTTTTCGTTTCCAATAGTCTTTCTTCAGGTGTCCAGTTTTATTGCAGTGCCAACATTTTACCTTACACTTCTTTCCATTTGATTTAGATCTAGAAGACCCCCTTGCTTTTTCCCCTCTTTCCTTTGACCATCCTCTAGCTATCATGACTTCTGATGCAACTGTTTCAATACTGGATTTCCTTCATACTTCTTCAGACAAGAGAGCTCCCACAACTGATTCAAATTTCAAAGAATTATTGGTTCTCAAACTGATTGAAGTTATGAAGTGGTCCCATGACTCGGGCAGAGAACACAACAATGTTATAGCTTTGCTTCTTCCTGAATTTTAACTTCCATATCTGATAATTAGCATATAAGTGTATTAAAAACATTTAAATGCTCTTCAACTTTTGAACCCTCCTTCATTCGAAAACTGTACAATTGTCTTTTCAAATAAATTCTATTGGTTAACGACTTTGTCATATATAGTTTTTCCAGTTTTTCCCGTAAGCCTGAAGTTGTACTCTCTTCAAAAATGTTGAAGAGAACTTCTTTCGCTAGGCAAGACCTGATGGTACTGAGAGCTTGGGCATCCAAGTCCTCCCATTCTGAATCTTTCATGCTTGCAGGTTTCTTATTTGCCCCATCCAAAGCTTTGTGAAACCCTTGTTGCACCAGCAAATCCCTAACTTTTAGTTTCCATAGAGCAAAGTTTCTCTTGTTGGTGAATTTCTCCACCTCGAATTCTTGGCCATTTCTTTCCTCCTAGGGTTTCAGTATTTCAACTATGGTTTCCAAAAAAAATTTACATGGATTGTCTTCTTCCAACAAAGGGTTTTCCAAGTTTTTTTTTTTTTTTTCTTACAATTTTCTAGAAATTTTCACAAATTCTCCCCAATAAAAATTCAAAATCTTACTTTCCCAAATTTTCCAAATTGACATAGAAACCTAAAACATTTTTTTTAAAATCCCTTTTGTTTAATTTCAATTTCCTAAAAAAAAAACTTTGTTCTTCAATTCAAAGAAATATTTCAACAAACCCTGAATTTATTCACAAATTTTGAAAAAAAATACTCGCCTAGTCCACGCTTCTCCTCATCGGCACACAGGTTCTGGACAATGGAACCATGCAGCCACTGGACAGGTTCTGGAAGGCATGAGGGCCCTGACCAATGGAACCACGCAGCCCTTGCTCCAGTTCTGGACAAGCAACGAGCCTTCATGATTTTGCTACACACTGAATGGGCAGCAACGGTGGTCTTCACACAGGCTATGCAGCAACATGACAGCCTCCTCAGTCCATGCAGAGAATGTCTCTATCTTCCTCGACCAGCACGTAGAGGGCAGAGGACTAGGTGGTCTGGTAGCGTAGAACTGGGGTTCGGTAGTCTGTTAACGTAGAACTGGGCCTCAGGCAACAAACGACCTCTCCATCAGTCCATTCTATTCCACGCTTCTCCTGGGTTATCTTCCTTGACCAACATGCAAAGGGCACTCCGGTTTTGCTTGATGGATGGCAACAGGCAAGCCTCCTCACTAGTCCACGCAAAAGAACCTTCCTCAGCATTGCCTTGTTACCACACACACGTAGCCTTTGATGGGCACGGACAACACTCCCGATTCATACACACTCCAGAATCAGCTGAAAACCTTGCTCTGATACCAGTTGTAGTTATAATAGAGTACTAATCAAGAAAGAAGGTTAACTTAACCAAGAAAGAGAATGCAATTGAACATAACCATACAAGTAAAAAACTCAGGATTTACGTGGTAAAACCATGACAAGGTGTCAAGGAAACATCCACGGGGCAAGGGATTGGAATCTCTATTCAATCAATAAATGATTCTCCTTACAATAGTTCGAGCATTCGTCAGTTTTATATATGATCCTCCTCAGTTACATAACTACTGATTTGGTATGAAACTAACTTGTCAATAACTAATACAATTTACCCAAATTTAGATTAATTAGTTGTCAATTACCAACACACTTTTGAATTCATCAAATAGAGTCTTAATGTATACCAAGTTCACTTTGTCCCTTATAAGAAGCGATATATGCTTAAATTGGACAAGCCTGTGGGACATTTTATTATCAATTCCAGGTAGGCCCATAGGGTATTTTAGGAATTACTTAAACATATGAATTTCCAGCTAGGGGAGGTCTAGAATTATGATCCTCATGGTGTCATTTCCAAGAGAAAAGAGAGCATAAAGGCCTTGACTTGTGAACATGAGAGATTGAATGGAAATCTAACTTTGATTCGTGGCCTATTAATATAAAGATGGATATCAAGACTCAAGCATCAAGGGAGAAGGCATAGAAAAGGAGTGTCGACCAAACTAAAGATGTCGATATGGAAGATGTACACCCCAACAAAAAGGAAAAGACCCAAGAAATAAAGGAAGAAGAAATTGAGATTAGGTTGGTAGAGACAAGACCAGATCAACCAGGCTTCTAGGTGACCTTGGAAGATCCATTACAGACTGTTGCCCCATCTTCCTCAAAGGTATTTATTTTAAATTTCAAAGGAAGTAAAACTATTATTGAGCCCATATGGCCTATTGGAAATGTCATTGAAGAAAGAAACAAGAAGGTAAGGGAGGAGATGTAGCAGCAAATGGCATCTCACTCAGTCCCCTATCAGACCAAACTTCTAGCTACCATGGACTTAGAAAGAAATTAAATGAAGTTCTCCCTACAACACCCACTAGCATAGTCATTGCCTTAAGGCTCTCAGTGCAAGGCCCTACACATTTCATTAGACTTTACTAGTGTCCCTTTGTCGAATAAGATTAAATTCCATAGGAAAATGGGGGAAATTTTTTACAGTGAGCTCAATAGAAATGCAATGACCATCAACAAGGCTGAGAAGATATTGGAGAAGGCCGCAACAAGATTGAAACTAGAAAGAGCTAACTCCAAATCTCTACACATGTAGAATAAGAGCTTCAAGGAGTTGATTATGAAGTTGGTGGTAAATCCATAAGAAAGAGATGCATTTGTATCCCTCCTCCAAATTTCACTAGCATAAATACAGGAGCTGAGGCACAAACTAAAGATCTCAGGTAGTGAACATTCGCAATATAAGGAACTTTCATAGGTAGAAGAAGAGAAATAAATCCTGGCCAAAAAATTGATAGAAATTAAAAATGAGATAGTAGCCCTCAAGAAGTTGGTATTGGAACTTCAGCAGAGGATAGATACACACATTTTGCAGTGCTTGTGCTTGAAAGTCGCCAAAATCCCACAAATCATCTCACCAAGACCCTCATCAAACTTTATCTTTTGGAAGGGGAGTTCAAGAAAGTTCACATAAAGAAAAACAACTTGAGATAGCTAGGACCAACGCAAACCTGATTTGTAAGAACCTACAAGTAGCAAACCAAGAGATTGTTGAGCTAAAAGGCAAGTTGAAGTGAAACATGTCTCTCCTATAGGCCAAACTTGTATGGAATGAAATCATAGCATAAATGAAAAGAAATTGGGAGTACATAATTCTAATGGATGAACATAAGATTGTGATCAAGGATTATGTGTTTTTCATTTGTGCTACCAAAGAATATGGGGAAAAGAACTCCCAGATTGCTAATAAGTTCATTCATTTTGTGAATTAAAAGCCACTCAGTGAGTTGAGGCCAATTGACGTAGTAGATGGAGTGTCTGTTATCATGGAGATATCTAAGGTTTTCTAGAAGGAGGAGGCCAGAGTCAAAGCTAAGGAATACCTAACGGTGGTACAGAAATATGTGGATGCTTTCCATGTTGAGTTTGATGAAAGAGTCAGGGCATGTTTTCCTAGCTGTTGGGATCTTATGGTAATGCTAATTCAATGGACACAATACAACCAGATGTTAGTAGAGGCCAAGAGCAAGGTTGATTCCTCCTATGAGAAGACTGCAACCCTTAAAGGTAAAATAATAGTGAACTATCTCATAAAGGAATTCCAATTGTTAGCATTGGTAAAGACCCTGGTCCACCCTAGGTTGGACTAAATAGGGGTCAGGAATCTCAAGATCGTATATCATAGATTCTTTCATTCTCCTTTACTAGCTCCAACACTATGGGAAATATGTGACTAGTTTGTCAATCCTCCTGTGCTTCAGATCATCAACCCAACAACGTTGCCTCCAGAACATGTTTATCATGACTAAGGATGTTGTTGATCATGTCAATTGTGACATTTTGATTTTTTGTTTTATGTGGGCTAGCGGGAACTTGTTTATCATGACTAAGGATGTTAGTTAGTTAGAATTCGGTTTGTACAACTACTTCATTGAGCACGCTAATATTTTGTAATGATGATTCACTGCCAAATAAAAAAATAATATTTTGTAGTAATCATTTTAGATGATTCACTGCCAAATGTATGCTCCGTGGAAGATTAATAAAAGTTTTTGGTGATTCTAGCTCATATAAATGTGTAGTATGTAATTCTTCTTTTGTTTGTTCCATATGTTTTCACTCTTCTTCTCATATTACATGTAATAGTAGTTTTTGGATACATTTTTCATGGAATTATGGATTCATCTAGGCTTGATGTTGATTAAACATGCCTATAACTGATATGAATTGTTATCCTTAAAATGTGTTCCATGTAGCTCAACACTTCATTAAAACTGAAATCTTTAATGAATCCTAGGCTAGCGGGAACTTGTTTATCATGACTAAGGATGTTAGTTAGTTAGAATTCGGTTTGTACAACTGCTTCATTGAGCACGCTAATATTTTGTTATGATGATTCATTGCCAAATAAAAAAATAATATTTTGTAGTAGGCTCTCCCTCTAAGGCCCTATAAAAATAGTTTATGATATCGAACCAAAGGTTCATAATTCTAGTTTTCCAAGAGAAGCTCTTCAAGTTTTCCATGAAATGTATGCTTCGTGGAAGATTAATAAAAGTTTTTGGTGATTCTAGCTCATGTAAATGTGTAGTATGTAATTCTTCTTTTGTTTGTTCCATATGTTTTCACTCTTCTTCTCATATTACATGTAATAGTAGTTTTTGGATATATTTTTCATGGAATTATGGATTCATCTAGGCTTGATGTTGATTAAACATGCCTATAACTGATATGAATTGTTATCCTTAAAATGTGTTCCATGTAGCTCAACACTTCATTAAAACCTCCTTGTCATACATTTCACGTTGAACTTCAATGAACATGATTCTTAGGTTTAAGCCATGTACGTTGGTTTTCTCTCCTCAATATTTCTTCCATCTGATATACTACAAATGACCTATAAATTTTCATGTGTATATGATGTTGGCTACTAGAGTTGGATATTAATGCTTCTGTGAGCTATATTTGGTATTCAATCTTGTATTTCTCCTCTTAAGGAAGGTTATGAATCAATTTTACCTCAAATATGATAAATATTGAGTGTAATAGAGAATATCAGCGGATCCTTGAAGCACTCATCAAGATGTCCCAGGTATTCGTCTCCTTTCAACTGAGAAGTTGTCTTTAGGAGCTACAACAAGGAGTATCTAGAGTATTTATTCAAATGGAATAACATGGGAACTAAAGATGCATTGTGGGTGTCTGGGAAAGAGTTTGCACACTTAGAAGGCACTTCAATCTCTGAAGGAAACACCACATGAGCTAGTAGCTCATATGTTCTTACCAAGGGTGTCTAATGTAGGAGAATCCTTGGCCTTGAGAAATACTCATCAACCAAAAACATGTTTATGTTGAGTACATAATAAGTGCTCTTAATCCTATGTGTTTTAAGTTATTGATACACCTATTATGTAGTTTTTAATACATCCAACTAGTAGTTGTTGCTACTCTTGTAGGTACATTTATCAAAGTAACGACTACTTTTGAAGTGGCTAGTGCTCTCAGGATTATGTGATATACTCCTATTGCGTAGAGTCGCTAAGACATCCAAAGCAGATAATTATTTAGTTTCTCTGCTACAAGGCAACCACTATTGGATACGCTATGAGGATGAAATAGAGGTTACAAATTTGGTTTGTCTGTTAAGACCATATATTACTAGTGGTAGCCCCCATATTGTTATTGGTGTGCCTCATAAAAGACAACTATTGTGCCCTTACTTTGTTATTGTTATGTAGGCCCTAATTATATTGTGACCCCTTAGACTCCTAAATATATCAATGAGGTATTGTCATTTGAATCATCCAAGAATTGTTTATTTATGTGATGTAAAAGGAGGTTTCCTCGAAGTGGCTTATTATTTTCTTCAATTTTTGTGATATAGTTACATAACATTTCGTATCATAGCTTTGGGATCCTAGGGTTTTGCTTCTTCAAACAGATCATATTGTTATTCTCACTATAAAAAAATTTTGCAAGGCTTCAAAAGCTGAAAATTTTACCATGTGGAGTTGAAATATTGGTGATTTTTTTATTAAAATATTAGATATTGGTTCACTAAAATTTTTAATATATGGTCCAAGGAATTTAGGGTTTCTACATGCTCCAAAATTATCTCACACAGGCATCTCTAGGAAAATCATCGTAACTTTCTTTCGGGCATCAAAATTGAATTTCATAAAAGGTGGCTGAAATTTCATAGAATTTATTTTTTCGGTACTATTTTCACGGCCAAAGGTTGAAATAGTGACACATGGCATATTGTACAAGTTCTCTCTACTAAAATAGTCCATAAGAAGGTTATCTTGGAATATTTGACTTAAATTTATCTTGAAGAATCCAATCTTGGTCTAATTGGTGGGGGTGGAAAGAGGACATTGAGGGTTACCAAGTGACAAAATTTCAGACTTGGGATGTCAAAACTACAAAGATACAACAGTTTCAAGATCAACCTATCAACAAGCTCAAAATCATGCTCTAAAAGGTGTGTAATTTTAATTTTCAATAATTTTGTTTGAAAAATCAATTTGAAGCTATGTTGCACAAAAATTCAAAGAACTCAACGTTCTGGGTTGTACCTGTACCTGAAACTCTGAAACTTGGCTGAAACTCAACCATCATGTAATCATCTATTAGAGTTAATATAGACTTGTTTTTCCTTTTAAATTGTCATCTATGGGTCTTATTCCCTTTTTTATTGCAATATAATGTGTTATTCACTTATTTATTTGTATATATTTATTTATATATACATATATGACATTTTGGGTGATGTTTCAATCGAAATTTCCATTTTTGAGAGGTGACGTTTCTAAATGTACCCGTTTCGAAAACTTCGAAACGTTTTGGCGTTTTGTGCAACTTAGGTTTGAAGTGATTCAAAGAGCATAGTGAAGCATCGATATCATTAATTGGTTCCAAAATGCCTCTCAAACAAAAAAATTACATACCTATTAAGCCCTCATAAAGATATATTATGATGCATGAAGAAGAGGAAGAATGGCAACATGATATATCGGAATTGTGGGAACAAGCACAACAATTTTCGCTCTCACAAAGAGAAACCAAAAATGAATTGGAAGAATTGATGAATGTCAAGATGTATGGTTTAAAATAAAAAATTAAAGGTGACATGGACGGTTTAAAAGAGGAAATGAAGGAGACATGAATGGTATAAAAGAAAAAATGGAAGGTTCGAAAGAAGGTTTAGAAAAGTTGTTAGAAGAAAGGCTTCATAGTGGTGATAAGTTATTTTATGAAACTTATGATGAGAACAAACAGAATGTGAATCATGATTTTAGAGACCCTAACTTTGGTTTGAAGACCAACCATATTCCAAAGATCGATACGAGGAAGTTTGATGGCAAGGAACCGGTAACATGGATACTACAAATGGAGCAATTCTTTGATCTACATGATGTGCAACACACACAAAAGGTACACATTGCATATTTATATTTAGAACCTAATCAATTTATGGGAATTTTTTTATCGTAAAGCACGTGTCACTTGAACAACTTTTACAAAGGAATTGATAGTACATTATGAGGATATGAAGAGAAATACCTTCTTTATCCAATTGATAAATCTAAGGTTTAATGCGAAGCACATTGAGTACTTCCAAAGATTGAATATCAAGGTAACTGATATTCTAGAGGAGCATATGATTGATATCTTCATAGGAACTTTAAATGATAATAATCAACATGAGGTTCTCCTTTGGGAATCTAATTCATTGGAGAAGGTATTCAAGGTTGCAATAAAAGTTGAAAGAAAAATTATGGAAAAAAAGGAGGTCTACCACTCACTACTATAGAGATGGAAGTGATGTCACTCCTAGCCTTCCACAACCTACAAGGTTAACACCACAACAACTAGAGGAAAAAAGAGCAAAAGGGATTTGTTACATTGTAATAGAAAATACACTAAAGGTCATAAGTGTATTGAGAAGAAATTATTTTACATGGATTGTAAAGAGGAGGAAGAAAAGGAACAAGAAACATCAAAAGAAGAATATATACACCAGGAACCAACCCCAGGGGCTGAGAAAAGAAGAAATGAATCCAAACATATATTGTAATGCATTAGCTGGAATTAACACTCCTCAAACTCTCAATATAGAAGGATATATCAAGAAGAAAAAGGTAATAATATTGATTGATTCAGGTAGTACACATAATTTTATTCATTTTAAGATAGCAAAGGATTTAAATTTCTTTCTATACCTAGCACTAGAGTTTCAAGTGATGGTTGCAGATGGAGGAACAATAAATTTCTCAGGGAAGTGTTATAATATCAATCTAACCATGGGGAAATATGTATTTAATAGTCCAATTATTTTCATTCAAATGGATGGTATTGATGTATTGGATTCCAATGGTTACAATATTTGAGCACCATAGCTTTTAATTTTCAAGAAAGTTTCTTGAAATTTTTCCACGAAGAAAAGGAAATTGAATTAAGGGGTATTACTGAAAGATATAGTAATATAATCAACTCTAATGGCATGACAAATCTTTTGAAGAATAAACAACGAGGTGTAATTGCACAATTCTTCTCACTAGATGTTCAAACATCTAAGTCACCCATTTCTCCAGATCTCCAGAGTCCTTGACAATCATTCTAAGGTATTTGAGACTCCTAAGGGTCTCCCATCTATTTCTAATCATGATCATGTTATTCACTTGATTCCAGAAATTGTTCCTCCAAACATCAGGCCCTACAGACATCCCTATGCCAAGAAGAGTGAAATTCAATGTATGGTTTCAGAAATGCTAGAGGCCAATACAATTCAACCTCACCAAAGTTGTTTCTCTGCTCCAGTAGTATTGGTACATAAGAAGGATGGATCGTGGAATATATGTCTCGATTATAGGGAGCTCAACAAGCTTACTATTAAATATAAATTTCCCATTCTTGTCATTGATGAATTCTTGGATGAATTGCATGGAGCAATTTACTTCACCAAGTTGGATCTTCGTTCGGGATATCATCAAATTAGAATGAAGATTGAAGACATTCCAAAAACAACATTCAAAACTCATGAAGGTCATTATGAATTTTTGGTCATGCCTTTTTGTCTTCCAAATGCACCTTCCACATTTCAAGGTTTAATGAATTCCATTTTCAAACCCCTCATAAAATTTGTCTTATTATTTTTTTGTCGATAGGGTGCTCAAACTATTCGAGGAGAAACAATTGTAAGAAAAAACCTCCAAATGTTTCTTTTGGGTATAGGTGGTGGAATATATGGGTCATACCATAGCTAATGAGGGTGTCAAGGTAGACCCTAACCAAAATTAAAGCCGTCGAGGAATGGAAAATCTCCACAACTATAAGGCATCTTCGAGCACTTCTTGGGTTAAAAGGGTATTATCACAAGTTTGTTAAGAATTATGGGAAAATATCAACACCTTTATTAACATTACTAAATAAAGATGCATTTTCTTGGACTCTAGAAGCAACTAAGGCTTTTGAACATCTTAAAGAGGTAATGTGTCGAGCTCCCAGACTTCACAAAAACCTTATTATGGAATGTGATGCCTCAGGAAATGGAATTGGTGTTGTTTTAATAGAAGAATGAAGACTCATTGCCTTTGAAATTCATCCAATCAAGGGAAAGAACTTACACAAACCCATTTAAGAGATGGAAATGTTGGAAATTCTACATGCCTTGAAGCAATGACACCCTCACCTAATTGGAAGACACTTCAAGGTAAAAACAAGTCATGATAGTCTTAAATAATTATTGGAACAAATATTATCTTCAAAAGAGAAGCAAAAATGGGTCACAAAGATTTTGGGTTATGACTTTGAAATCATCTAAAAGAAATGGAAGAAAATTTCATTGTAGATGCACTCTCAAGAAAGGATGAGGATGTGGAGTCATTGCACTGTGACATTTCTATTATCCTACCTAAATGGATAAATAAAGCAAGGGATGAATGGAGGAATGATGAAGAGATTTGGACACTCATTCAAAATATGTAGCAAGATTGTTGAATTGAGGCTTCTGTGATCCATATCAAATTTATGAGAGATTTTTCGGCATAAATCACATGATATTTCATTTGTCGACGCGTTTCGAACCAACCAGTGTGGTTCATCGTCAGGAAAAGTTGAAGAATCAGATCCAGCATTGCAATGCTGGATCTGATTCTTCAACTTGTCCTAACGATGAACCACACTGGTTGGTTTGAAATGCATCGACAAATGAAATATCATGTGATTTACGCCAAAAAATCTCTCATAAATGTAGCAAGATCTCACTGCATCTAATACTTTTATGTGGAAAAATGATTCACTATGGTACAAAGATCTCTTATTATTATGTAATAATTCTAAACTCAAACAAAAAGTTCTTTTGGAATTACAAATCTCTCGTATAGGATGCCACTTGTAATTTTTAAAAACTTACCACAAGGTTAGGAAGGATTTTTTTTGGGATGGCCTTAAATCTGATATTCAGAAGTTTGTGTCTAAATGTTTGGTTTTCCAACAAAATAAAGTTGAGACAATTAAAATCTCAGGTCTTTTACAACCATTAGCCATTCTAATTCAGTGCTAGGCCGAGGTACCAGTGGTTTTTATAACAAGTCTACCCAAGTATGAAGGAAAGAGTGTCATCATGGTGACAATTAATAGAATTACCAAATATACACACTTTTGTGCACTATCTCATCCTTTCAAAGCCAATACAATTTCTACCGCATTTGCGTAAACAATTAAAAAGTTACATGGAAACCCAAAGATTATTGTAAGTTGCAAAGATCCCATTTTCGCTAGAAATGTTTGGAAAAAAATAATTTCATATATTGGTACCCAATTGGCTCATAGGTCATCTTATCATCCTCAATCTGATGGGAAAATTGAGAAAGTGAACAAATGCTTTGAAGGATATATTTGTTTCTTTGTATCTGATAAACAAACACAATGGGTCAAGTGGTTACCTATGGCAGAATGGTGGTATAACACTTCCTTCCATATTGCAGCAAAAATGACCCCATTTATGGTGCTTTATGGATATCATCCACCATCTATCACATCATGTCTAAGAGACAGTTCTAAGTTTCAAGCAGTGGAAGATCACATCGGGCATCAACAAAAAGTTCTCCAACTCTTAAAGGATAACCTCACTTTGTCACAGAATCAAATGAAACAACAGACATATCAACATCACAGTGAAATAATTTTTCATGTGTGTGACTATGTGTTTTTATGGCTACAACCATACAAAAAAATATCCCTCAAGCAAGCTAAGAAGGATAATAAATTACCACCAAAGTACTATGGTCCTTACAAGGTGTTGCAAAATATTGATATTATGGCATACAAATTGGAGCTTCTTTCATCTTCCCTATTGCACCGAGTTTCCATGTTTCATGCTTAAAGAAGTTCATGCATGACAAGCTTCCAGTTCAAAAAATATTGCCATAAAATGATGAGGAAGTGATGAGGAAGTTTATCTTCTTATTGTTTCATTCAATTTTATGCTAGAGTGAGGTTATCCTTTAAGAGTTGGAGAACTTGTTGTTGATGCCCAATGTGATCTTCCAATGTTTGAACCTTAGAACTGTCTCTTAGAGATGATTTGTTTGACAGTGGATGATATACATAAAGTACCATAAATGGGGTCACTTTTGTTGTAGTATGGAAGGAAGTCTTATACCACTAGTATGCTAGACGTAACCACTTTACCCATTGTATTTGTTTATTAGATACAAAGAAACGAAGGCATCCTTCGAAACATTTGTTCACTAGCTCAGTTTTCCCATCAAATTGAGGATGATAAGATGACCTATGAGCCAATTGGGCACCAAGAGAAGAAAATAAATCTATCCAAAAATTTCCAGCGATGATGGGATCTTTGTCACTTACAATAATCTTTGGGTTTCCATGTAACTTTTGAATTGTTTCCACAAATGCAATAGTGATTGTACTAGCTTTGAAAGGATGAGGTAGTGCATAAAAGTGTGCATAGTTGGTAAGTTTATCAATTACCACCATGATGACACTATTTCCTTTAGGGTAAACTTGTGATAAAATCCATTGGGACCTCTTCCCAACATTGACTTGGAATAACTAATGGTTGTAAAATACTGGGGTCTTAATTGTCTCAACTTTATTTTGTTGGAAAACCAAATATTCTACAACAACCTTCTAAATATCATATTTAAGTGCATCTAAAAATAATTCCTTCTTGACCCTGTGGTAAGTTTTTAAAAATCTTGAGTGCCCTCATAGGAGAGGTGTGCAATTCCAAAATACCCTTTTGTTTAAGTTGGGATTTCTTACATAGATATAAGCAATCTTTGTACCATAGTGAATCATTTTTCCAAATAAATGAATTAAATGCAATGGGAACTTGCTACAACTTTTGAATGAGTTTCCATACCTCTTCATCATTCTTCCATTCATTCCTTGCTCCAATTATTCAATTAGGTTGAATAATAGAAATGGCAAAAAGAAATGTTGTTGAAAAGTGTAACTAGTATCAGTCTTCTTGATTCTTATTTATGTAATTCTTATGTGCTTGTCAAAAAAAGAAAAAGAAAAATATTTTTGTAAGAGAAAATTTATCTATTTAAGCATAAGTTTCATCCTCAAGTTCATTGGTCATTAGATCAAAGCACCCATTGAGTGCTTCTAAGGTTTTTTTTGTCTTGAGTCAGAATCAATGTCATGATGTAAAAGACCCTATTGGGCACTTGTAACAAGAAAGAAAATATTATTTTGATGCTTATAAAAGTCTATTTAGGTTCCAAGACCAAATCGGCCAACATCTCTTAAAGATGTCCTAGAAAAGAGTGATGGAAGCAAGTAAGAAGGGTATATAAAGAAGAGTTTCAACCTCCTTGAAGTCACACACATTACACATGTTCTAATCTATGACTAAGGAGTGTGAAGATTCTTAGAGGTTAGGAGATCCTTACGAAGGTAGGAAGAGAATTTGTAGCATTTTGGAAGTCTGAATTTCTCCATTTGTGGCTCTCATGTGCGAGTACCCTAAGGTTGCTAGGGTTTCCTCAGTTCAAAATTGCAGAAAAATATGGTGGGAAGAAAGGTTGGTTAAATTGAGTCTTGGTGAAGGTCTAAAGCCTTGTTTTAGGTATTTGAAGTTTCCTTTGAATTTGATAAGAAGAGAATTTCTTTTTGGTTTCCCCTGTTAGAGGGTTTTTTCCCTGGCTAGGAGCCTATATCTTGTGTTCATGTTTGTGATCTTGTTTTTCAATTTATTTGATGATAAGAACACATACATAATAATATAAGTTCATAATCACAAATAATTGTCAAGAACAAAAAATGGAATAAACTTGTTGCCCTAGTGGATTTTCCAACAAATGCTTCCACATCCTCGTCCCTTCTTGAGAGTGCATCCACAACAACATTTTTCTTCCCTTTTTTTGTAGATGATTTCAAAGTCATAACCAAACATCTTTGTGACCCATTTTTGTTTCTCTTATGCATATAATATTTGTTCCAACAAGTATTTAAGACTATCGTGATATGTTTTTACCTTGAAGTGTCTTCCCACTAGGTAAGGGCATAATTTCTTTAATGCATATAGTATTTCAAATATTTCCTTCTCCTAAATAGGTTTCTCTAAATACTTTCGTTGATTGGAAGAATTTCAAAATAAATGGGTCTTCCTTCTTGCACTAAAACAACACCAATTCCATTTCTTGAGGCATTGAATTCCATAATAATGGTTTTTCTGAAGTCTAGTGTAGCTAATACCCGAGCTTGGAATATTGCATATTTAAGATGTTCAAAGGCCTTAGTTGCTTCTAGAGTCCAAAAAAATGCATATTTCTTTAGTAATGTTGTTAGAGGTGCTGCTATCTTCCCACAATTATTAACAAACTTGCGATAATACCCTATCAACCCAAGAAATATTTGAAGATTCTTTAAAGTTGTTTATTTTCCCTTCCTTGATGGCTTTAATTTTGTTAAGGTCTACCTTAACACCCTCATGGGATTAAATATGATCCAAATATTCCACTTCCTCTACCCCAAATAGACATTTGAAGGATTTTGCCTACAATTGTTTCTTCTCCAATAGTTTGAGCACCTTGTCAACATGTTGAACATGATGATTGGCAAGACTTGCTATAGATTAATATATCATAAAAAAATACTAACAAATTTTCTAAGGAAGTGTTTGAAAGTGGAATACATCAAGCCTTGAAATGTGGAAGGTTCATTAGTAAGGCCAAAAGGCATGACCAAAAATGGCATCAATCAAAGTCTCATAACCATGATACCATCAAAAAGATGCAAATCAATCAACTAGTACTTCATAACTAGAGTATTTCCATATCCATGCATGATAACAAAAATCTCTCCATGAAATGAGATCCAAGCTAGATGTTGGGAGGCTCTTATCCAATCATGTAGCCTCTAAACCTATTTTCCTATACAAGGCATTGTACTTGACACATGGAATACAACCCTATATAGGTCACAGTACAAGACATAGGAAAATGTCCATATTCTTACACAGACCAATGTACTAGACACAGTGACTATAACCCTATTCAGGTCATAGTAAAATACATGGGAAATGATCACAGGACCATTCTCCCTAATCAAGTCAAGGTACAAGACACAAATAATGTCCCTATATATGTCATAGTACAAGACACAAGGACAATGTTTGTCCAAGATCTTGTCTAATCCATTAAGCCATTCTTCCTATATAGGTCACATTATCATAGGGACTACAACCCTATACAAGTCAGTGTGACATAAGAAGAATAACATGATCTAGGAAGACCGCTACTCCCTCTCAGCCAGAGAGGTATGCTCCACAAGTTCCAACTTATCTCTGAAGTACCTGAATTTTCCTTTAGGGAGAGGCTTCATCAGAATATCAATTACTCTCCCATTAGTGGAGATGTACTAGAGATTCAATGCTCCCTTCTGCACCATGTCACGAATATAGTGATACATGATGCCAATATTTTTTGACTTGCCATGGAAAAATGGATTCTCCGACAACTTTATATAGCCTTGATTATAACAGAAGCTCATTGTGGCTTCCAATGTCTAATCAAACAAACTCATAAGTAATTTTGAAAGCCAAATTTCTTCTTGAGTCATTGCACATGTTGCCATGTATTCATCCTTAGTTGAACTAAGTGCCACAGAATATTGTTTTCTGCTCATCCAAGAAACCATAGCAAAGACCAAACAAAAACATTAATTGTTTGTACTCTTTCCATCCTAAATATTACCAACCCAATAAGAGTCACAAAATCCCTCCAATCTATTACAAAGCACAATTTATTCATAAATTAGATATGCAATAAAAAACCCATGTCATTTAGGCTCATATAGCACTCAAAAGTGCAAATTTAGGCATTAAATAACTCAACAAGCCAATCAATAAGCTTCAACAACAAATATTATTTAAATTCTACATCATGCAGATTTCCATGGACTCATAATCCATAATAGCATATCTCAGCAAGAAGTTCATCGAGCTTCATACTCTCAATTGGGTAGGACCAAAATTCTTCAATCAACTCCCTCTTACACTAAGCATAAAAGTTCTTGGATCTAGTCATAAATATACATAGTAGGTTCATCTTTAGTAGATTTGAATCAATAGCAATCTTCAAGACTTCTAGCCATCTTAGAAGTCATAATAGACTTATCTTCTTCATAGATCAATACTTCAACCAAGCTGATTTTGTTTGCTCCCTCTAAGTCCAATTCTCATCAATCACAATTCTTCTTGTCATCTTGTTCTTCCATTGATTTCCATGACCGGAAATATTTGTAATGTGCCTGCAATCCTCATTATACAACCAAGTGAGTTATACAAAGACAAGAGACTGAAAAATAAAACAATAATAAAAATAATCAAGAAAGTACTTATCTCTTGAGGGTATATCAGCTCTCTCTTGATCTTGGTCTTCTTGCATATTGGTCCACATCATCATCAAGGAGATAGGGTTTCTTCTTTCATTCAGCTAAAGTAATCAATCCTAGATTTTAGTTGGTCATATTCTCCAACCCTTATGATTGGTTAGGGTTTACAATTTTATGGCTAGGTTTTAATGCCAAACCTTGTTGAGCTATGTAACTTGTGAGGTACTCCCACACCCTAGGGTACAATTTTTGGGAGAAAGTTGACCCACATGGTATTTGTGGGCGAAAGTACCCAAGTTGTGGGGTTTTCACCCAAAGTTGTGGGCATGAAAGCAAGTGGAGTATTTGATTGTTTATTCATTGTTGCAAGTGTAGCACCTTTAAAGGAGATAACAAGACCTAAGGCAACCATGGAGGCTTTGATCAAATGAGGAAAATAATTTTGTATTTATATAAGCTTAGTTACTGATGTGATGTTCAATTCTGCTAGGCTTGAAAGGTGCCCTTTGGAGGGCTAGTCGTTGCACCAAGGGAAGATATAAATAAGAGTGTTTGAAATTTCATTCGACCATAACCATCCAATTGCAATACATCATAGGAGAAAGACATATGAGGTAGTCGCAAGCCTATAGGAGCAAATCCAAGTGAAGGAAGGACGAGTTGTTGTGAATATTTTCTGTGTTTTGGAAGAGGTCGAGTTAGGCGATTGTTGGCTAAGTTGGAGAGGAAGTTATAGGCATAAGATTGTGGCTAATTCTATATGTATGGGTTCTAGGACATCTATGTGTCATCGAGGAGGGTTGAGCCCTATTCATGGGCTTGCACGACCTGTCGTGGACGTTAAGTTAAAGCTCAAGTCCCTTCTAGTATAGTGTAGAAGATAAGAGGACGAACAGGGAGGACAACATAATAAATGAGGAGGTTCTGATGCCAAGAAAGGGCTGATGTATAGTTGTACAGGTTCCCTAACCAGGAAACTTTAGTGATATGCTACAAGGTTGAGACTTAGTAAAGGTGAAGAAGACTTTAGTTTGAGGTATGGTGTATGGCTTTCCATGTTGATGTTTTTATAAGGGATAGTTGGTCTAGTTTGGATAGTGTTAAAGAATCCTACATACAGTTTATTGGAGTGCTCTAGTATAGTGTGTTAGTGTTAGTCTTTCCAGCCTTCCTCCAGTGATCAAATATGCTCTTACAAAGTGATTTTGAAGTGTCAAGGTCAAATTTTGTCATTTCAGTGAGTCTTCAAGCAAAATTTGGTCACTAGGCATTAGGTCTAGGGTTTGCTTTCACTCCTTCTAAAGTTGTCCAAATGGCGGTCTATGTCATCATTCAGCTGAGTCTATCATCATTCATAGGGTTTTCATTATCATGCCAGTGTCTAATGAGTCATTTTACATCTTGTTCATGCTTCAGTTGTGCCTTGGCAAGTTCATTTCCCTCTCCTAGGGTTTTGAAGGCAATTTCTCTTGGACGGTCAAATAAATGGCAAAAATTGTTTCCTGATGTTCATACACCTTCCCCTATTCTTAAAGTACCTTATCAAAAACTTCCCAACACTCAAATCCCCCAAAATCCTCATTTTCACACAAACCCTAGTTTCTTGCTACAACCTGGCAATTTTCTAGGTTGGGCCTGTGTTTTTCCCTTTTGGACCCTTTCCCCTCTCTCAATCTCTGATATTCCACTTTCCCCTGCTTCCTAACATCCCTCCCCACTCCCAAAAATTTCTCCAAGAATTTAGAAGCCCCCTATCCCCTTCATTTCGCTCCATTGCGACAAAATTCCTTGTTTCACACATCGGGACAAGTCGCACTCAAATAATGTTCCATAGAAATAAAAGATGAATTTTGGGAAACTGAGAGAGGTTTTTGTCCAAAACATGGCAAGGAAGAAAAACCTCATTCACTTTTTGCACAGGTATCATGGTTTTAAAGAAATGTCAAAAATATCGGCCAGAACGAAGGTGCTCCAAGGACGGTTGGCCAAAGCACAAAAACGAAGGAAAACGCCCGATCCACTCCAAATTTTGGCCAAAGC
>APFE031327829.1:53129-77898 GCA_000404065.3 Pinus taeda
GGACCAGTGGTAGGAGTTGTACCATACTATGACGCTGACTTCGGGTTGGTTGAGACTGGTCTGGGACCAGTGGTACACACTCCGAGACTGACTTTGTGTCAGTGCAGTACTAGTCTGGGACCAGTGAGAGTGGTACATACTATGACACTAACTTCGGGTCGGTTGAGACTGATCTGGGACCAGTGGTACACTCTCTGAGATTGCGATACTGGTCTGGGACCGGTGGTAGGAGTGGTACTTACTATGAAGCTGACTTCGGGTTGGCTGATACTGGTCTGGGACCAGTGGTATGCACTCTGAGACTGACTTTGAGTCAGTATGATACATCCTCGATCATTTCTTCTTCTTCATAGTTCAGCTGAGCAAAGCAGAGCAGAGTAGAGCCAGCAGAGAGGAGCTAGCAGAGCTGAGCTGAGCAGAGCAAAGCCAGTTGAGCTAAGTAGAGCAGAGCAGAGCTAGCAGAGCTAAGCTGAGCAAAGCATAGCAGAGCCAACAGAGCTAAGCAGAGCTAGGCAGAGCAATGCAAGGCACTAGTGGCCGAGATAGTACAGTTGGTCATATGGATCACCGGATGGAGTTCTCCCTAGTTGAGAGGGAGTGTTAAATTGGAAACTAGGGCCAAACTCCATGTGGGTCGGCTTATTTATGGTAGCTGATATTTTTATTGGATCCCTCTCGTCGAGAGGTGTAGGATGATCCAAAGATCATCCGATTCCGATAAGTTATTTATGGAGATATGAATTTATTTTGTTTATATAATTATTATCAAGCCGACCAGCGCTTATGTAGGCTCTAGAAGCCCAACCAACATGTCTATTCATCATCCTCGTTTTGGTATAAATAGATGAGGATTTGTTATCATTTTGGATGTGTATTCTTGATGTGATATCCTCTCCACATCTTGGGTTTTGAGAAGGAGAGTCACAAAAGGAATACGCTACCCTAGTTTGATGATGCCCTAGCCAACGTATGTTGATCCAACACAGTGACAAGGAGACTCCTTCTGTGCAGTCATGAAGACATATATACACAGTCAAATGATGCTCTAACTCATTGCTAAGAAGAGGACTGTTACGCTTCTCATGGAAGGACTATTACGCTACTCATGGAAACTCATGCCGTCGTGATCTGTTCATGGTTACGTTGTTCACAATGGATATGCTATGGATATTATACGTTGGTTTTAAATGCAGTCAATGAGGTTATTAACGCAGTAAAGGGAATGTTGTCCAGAAGCAACATGCACGCTATTCATGCTAAAGACTATTACGCTGTGAATAGAAACCCTATACGCTGAGCTGGCAATGAAGTTATTAACGTAGTCAAGGGAATGCTGTCCAGAAGCAACCATAAAATCAAAAAACTCATATTCGGATGGTTCTGAGATTGGAAAAGGAGTTTCTCTGATATATAGGAACCCATAGTATATACGCACTCAATCACTATCTTGTAGACTTTAATATGCAAGGCATAAATACACAGTCATAAAGACCTTTATGCTCAGATAGATATTGATGCACAGTTAAAGGAACTCCACACACAGTCATGGAGCAAACGCACAGCTACATGTGATAGCAAACAGCTACATGAACCCTAATTTGTTGTATATATGCATTATGAAGAACGTCATGACCATATATGCATAGCACTCTGTCATGATATAACGCAGTCTATGCGGGAAACGCAGTCAGGTATGGAAACATTCAATCCGTTGGCAATGCTATATACGCACAACAATGAATTATATACGCACAGCTATGACTATACCCTGTCATCTATCACAGTGCAGACTTGATGGGAAGTGATGTTGATATAGCAGTCAATGGTATGACTGTAACAGTCTTCAGTGGAATTGTGTTAGCATGTTCATTGACATGTCATGGCATGAAAGACACACTATGTATAATATGGTAGACAACATATATGACATGGGCAGCATCATAATGCAGCATAGAGATGAGATCATGAGTAGCATGATATATATATATATGGACAACTTGATATATATGGGCAGCATGATGTATGAGATCATGTGCATGGGCAGCACAATGATACATGGAGCATGGATAGCATTATGGTGAATGTAATCATAAGCATGGGCAACTTGATGACACCATGGAAGATGCAGCAAAATGAGCAGCATGAAGATCAAAGCAGAGCAACATTATGATGGATAAGATCATGGACATGGACAACAGCATGGTGCAGTATGCAGTAGTGCAACTAGAGGACTAGATGCAACACGATGATAGGTATCAATTGAAGCAGAATGTCTTCAACTGATCTCATCGTTATAGGAGATGATCTATGCTTAGATCTAGACAAGTCAAAGTATTGACTTCTGTTGTAATTGTACTATCTCTCTCTCTCTCTTTCTCTGTTTAACTTTGAAGATAAAAGAAGATTTGATCAAAGGGTTTCCCCACACATTGTGGGGTTTGTCCCTGGCTCGCGCCATATCTTGTGTCCTCTTGTCTTGGCTTGTCTTCTGCATTTTATATTTATGTTCTATCTGCAGTTTATCGTAATGCTGATGTGAATTCTAACAGTGAAAATTTAAATAAATTGCTCTAGCATAGAACATACCTAATCTCAACATGATGATACTACATGGTGAATGGACATTGGTGTGTCAAATCATATGACAAGTTCATGTGATTTTTTCAAGACTCTAACTGAGCGGGACTAAAAATTACACATGGTGGTTGGCGACAAGAGTTAGAAGGTGATCAAAGGATGAGGTGTCATGTTATTGAGTATGAGTCAAGTCGATTTTTGCGGGTTCAAGATGTATTATTTGTACCAGAGCTCAAATACAACATGTTGTTTGTCTTTGTGATTGAGGGAAAAGGGGTTCGAGATGACTTTCTAGGATGGAAAAGTGAGACTCGGGCCCAAAGGCTCTAACTCTGTTGGAGTTGTCATTGGAGTTAGGGAGCATGGTCTGTATTGGCTTATGAGAAAACCTATAGATCATGAGAAGATGGAGAGATGTTAGTGGATGTTTGGAGTGCCCTAGTATAGTGAACAAGGGAAAGCTTGTCACTATTAAGAGGGAATGTCGTTTGGGCCCTAGTTCATAAACCTAAAGGGCAGAAGATTGATGATAAGTGGGCATATGTGATGAGCCCTAGTTTTGTGATTGATAGTTTATTGAATCAGAGATAAGAGGGTAGCCTCCAAGCCCCAAGTCTTGTCATCTTTGGAGCAGTAGAGAGGTAAGAAATGGGAAGTTGTGAAGACCCTGAGTGTTAGCACTCTTGGAGGAGCAGGAGAGAAGCTAGTGGGTAGATTTGTTTCAGTCAAAGTTTAGTCATTCTTGGAGAAAAAAGAGGGTTGATAGTGGCAATTTGTTGAGATAGAGATACATGCTTTCTGAGGGAGAATAAGTTGTGTGATCAATAAAAGAGGAGGAAAATCACCTGCAAGATGTGTTCAAGGTACATGGACTGAAAGTACTATGGATCACACCATCAACAAGTCATGTACTTTGTTCAGGGATAGATTGCTCATCATAGTTGTTGATACCAAGCCCTAGTTGTTGTCTTGTATTAGGGTTGGTTGTAAGGGCCATGATCTTTGGTATGAGAGCCCTAAGATTGTTGTATTAAATATTTGTAATATAGCAAGTTGTGGATCCTGGGTATGAGGTTTGATCCTGGGTCTCCCATAGATTAGGCCTGGCAGTTACTGATTCACCATGTGGTTAAAAAAAATATAGCAAGTTGTGGATTAAAATTTGTCTTATGTGCTAGTTGATTCACTACTATATGTTATTATGATGTGAAAAGTAGTAGTGATGTGGCATTTGAGTGTGTTTGTGATCATGACCTTAGACTCAAACTTGATTCTTAAGTGTCATGCAAAAATCAACAAACCCTATGATTAAATAATTCTTCAAGTTTGGTCTAGAGTCTACAAACCTTAAACATTCAACTTTGTATCTAACAAACCTTAGGACTTTATTGTTCAATCCCTGTCAGGGTTCACAAACCCTAATCAATCAAAACCCTCTTTGTAGCATATACTCAATAGAGCATTAAACCCTATCTCAAATTTAAAACCAAACCCTCATCGAGATAATATATTTGCATATGCTAATTGTAGCATCAACCTTTCCCATACAAGACAACAATATTCAGAATGTTAGTCTCATTAAACTCATGTAAAAATACATCATAGTAAGATGTGCAACTACCCCTTTGCATGCACGCTCATTATAGAAACAAGCCCTATACTCTGTCAATGAAGACCAGTCACCAAAGCTATGCCACTTGCCATATACATAAATAATCCCATCTACAACTACACTCTAGGACAATCACCAACATCACACACAATAAATCTTTTCCGTGTGCATTCAATAATAGACAATTTTGCAGAACCAACGAGTACATAAACCTTTGTCAATACAAGGAGTTGGAAACAAGGTAATTCTTCAACCTTTGCACTAATCAACAACCATACTCATTGTATAATCAATGCACCATATTCATTATCCCCTGTTAATTTATGTAATGTGCTTCATTTACTCCCTGCAACAAAAGTGCCAATCTCAAGCTATAGAATTCTGCAACAAGTTAATACAAATCCTTTTCTAGCAATGAGACAAGTTAACAAGATCTAGAGTATATGACGTTTTCTACAAACCCTTATGATATTCACAATATAAGTTACAGACTTCAATCACTGCAATCCTTTAAGCAGGATCATAACAACATAAAGATTCCTACAAGGACAACACTTAGCAACACCATCAAATTCATAAGTAGAATCTTTCAACTCCTATCACTAATCTCTGCATAACACACTGATATTTGTCATGCATCTATCTTTTATGCAAAACAAATAGTGGTATCACATATATCCCAAGAAATGTAGGAAAAGAATTCGCCCTCTGTATTCAATGAAAAGCCAAGCAGATCAATCATTCAAAAGAAACCCTTATGATAACCATGTAAATTGCATAACTTCTTCACATGCAAGGTCATTGTTATAGTTTTTCATTTCCTCTACAGAAGAAACAAACCAATAAAACACTTCTTTAGTAAAAATACCTCTACCCCAAGCGTCACAACTTCTAAGGGCAACACACATGCAACCTTTTGTTACTGGAGACCTCCTCTCGGGTCCTATACAAAGATAACTAAGTGCACTCAAGTAAACTCTATGGATAATCAATTTCAAAAGCATTGTACCATCTTAATGTAGTCGTGATGTAAATTGCGTACATTTTGAACCATAGATTAATGCATTTTAATTATACTCTCAAAAAAAAAAACAATTTGCAAGAGGAACCTTTAGCTCATATATCCTTGCGCAATGTCAACTACAGATCATTACACATCAATGAGAGCTCAAAAATTGATCTAAGTGCGATCAATCTAAGCCAAGAAAAAAGGAACTTACTATCTATGTGTGCATCAAATGGATCACAACCTTCAAATAACTTAAGTGATGTATTCACCTTTGCGGGCTCAAATTTCTACACCGGTGCAATCAAGCAAAATGCAACTCATCAAATGCATGTGTTTGGATCTATGAAAAAACGCCTGTAAGAAGAAGCTTCTAAACACAACAATTTCTAAGAGATAATGAACTGCCAAACCCTTGTCGTAACGGGCTCTTCAATACAATAGCATCAAATTAAATCATTAGAAATACCTACAAACTCCTTTAGACATTGACCTATACAACAATACACTAATAAACCTTGCATTCATTGTGTGATCTAAGAAAAACTAGATGCGCTATAAACTTCAAAACCACAAATCTAATACTAGTGCACACTTTGTGCAATCACGTTCAGAAAATACACCACTAATTCACTCTTTTAGGCAAATGATCCATGCGCGTATCCCTTCTTTGTTCCAAACAGATCAAAATATTATATATCTAATGCACAAAAATTCTAGTGAATGTGTGGTTCACATACACAATGTACCTCCAGCAATAACTATTTCAGAAATTAAGGTGGATCAAACCAAAAAAAGAAAAAAAAAAAAGATTCAATATTCAGTCAGTCAATCCAAAACAAAGCTTACACATGATAGGTCGAAACCAATCAATTAAACAGTTTAACCATTTTCTTTCTTTCATGTTATTGGGTCATTGCATACTAGTGAAAACAATCCTGCAAAAGCTCACCATTTTAGATTGAAACATGTCAAATCATGTTCATGTAAATTTCTTCTTCCTATTCCACATCAAACAAAATACTAGAAGACTAACGATGCCAAAACCAATTGATCTCCATAAAAAAAATGCACACACTTGAACTCTTAGATCTACAGATAAACTAGTTCTAGAACAAATACACAAATTTGTTTGATGCAAGATCATTCCACCAAGACACAATCTACTGCCCAATCTCAACACTCTGATACCATGTTGAAAAACCAAGTACAAGATGTACAAGAAATATTTATGATCTAATAATAATTATTTGTAAGTTTATTACAACTTATTCTTTTTCATCAAATAATTATACTTCAGAAATTCAACGAATAACAAGAAGGAGAAAGAAGAGATGATAGTGAACAATGTTAAAAGACACCAATGCTTTAGTTAGAGACGAGGGCAAAGCCCCATAAATGGGAAAACCCAACCAATATTTTCCATAGAGAGGTCATTCAACAATACATCTAGACATAGATAATACTAACCACAAGATGGCATCCACAAATCTTAAGTCTCCAATGTAAGTCTGTGCAACAGAATGTCAACAAGTTGTCCAATAGAGTGTCCAACAAGTTCATCACCAAGAGGTTGATTCTCTCACCATATCACAAAAGAAAAGCCTCAGATGATTGACCTCCTAAAGCTTGAAACTTGAATAGTATCATAGTTAGATTAGGACTCAGATCTAGGCTTAGATCTCGGACTAGTCTTAGTGAGGAACAAAATAGTGTTTTGATAATGAGTAGATCTTGATCACCAAACTTCATATAAAAAGTAAAATAATTAGATCTCGTCACCAAATTTAGATCACAAGTATAATAATCAAATCTCAGTCACCAAACTTCATATCACAAGTATAATAAGTATATCTTGGTCACCATACTTTAGATCATAAGTATAATAAGATCTTGGTCATTGACTTCAAATCATAAGTGTAATGAGCAAATGTCGAAACTATGTCTTTAGATCATAAGTATAATGAGAAATTATGTAATCATTGATTTTAGATCATAAATGTAATGAGAAAATCTACAGATCTTAAACCACTTCACATAGGAGAGAAGATGAGTAAGGCATGTGTGTTCGAATTGCATCCCAAGGAGAGCGAATTAACCTCTTTATATATCCATCACATGATCCGAATGAGTGAGTTTTTAGGTAAGACAACTAGCCATCATGTGATACGAATGAGAGAGTTTCAAGGAAAACCAACTAGCCATCATGTGATCAGAACAAGAGTTTCAAGGCAGGCCAACTAGCTATCATGTGATCTAAATGAGAAAGTTTCAAGGCACGCTGACTTGATCATCTAGAAGAGCCAACCTAGCACTAGTGGAGCCACTTGAAATTATAAATAAAGTTAATAATTTTGTTTTTCTCAAATACAATGAAAATAAATAATTTCATGAAGATCAACCATAGCTACAATTTCAACACAATCGATGTCCGTTGATGTCTAATACTACTTCTGGTTGGAGCCAAATTAAACCATGTTCACCAAGTTGTGATAGGTTGGTTTTCACTTTTCAATTTGATCCCACAACCTTTTTCAAAAAAGGCATGTAAAAGACTACATGAATCTTGGAGTGGCTTGGAAGAGCTGACTTGTAGGAAACTTGACAAATCCATTATGTGATCTCATAAGGTTCATAAAACTTAGAAGCCAACTTCTAAGAAAATTTATCTTTGATTGATGTTTCTTTATGAGGATACAAGCAAAATAGCACTTTATCCCTATCAACAAAGAATGTTTACATCTATGTTCATCAAAATCTTGTGTCATTAAATTTTGCGAACCAACTTTCCTTAAGGATACAAATAATGGATTCTTTGTTAAAGCATGATATCTACTTCAAGAATATGTCTAATATATAGGATCCCATGGATAGGGGATTTTTGCCATGAATCGGTTTATATGGTGTCATGTTGGCTTGGTTTGGGCTGACTCAGGTTAAACCTATACTGCGCACCAACAAAAACCTCAATCAGTGGCCCTTTGAGCAACAACTTGCAAGCAGATTGCATTCTCACCCAAAGTGACTATGGGAGGATGTAGAACCAAGTTTCTACAGCCTTGAAGGATTATGAGATGTATTATTATGTTATCTTTTTCTTAGCATTTATAAATCACTTCACCACATTAAATTAATCACTTAAACATGCCATATAAACCAGCATTGTGATGAAGTAAAATGCAACTGTAATAACTACTAGTCTACAACAAATAATAAGAAAATAAACACATCAAAACACCAATTTATCGTGGTTCACCACAGTGTAGGGCTACGTCCACAAGAATTGTTTCTTAATATAATGAATATTTGAAAACCAAATAGTTCTTGGCCTGCATACCAGATTATAGATCACAATAATTTTCCCATAACATTGATTTGGATCAATTCGATTTGATATCTCTTCTTATTATTTTACCCTATATGTACTATTACATTATAGGGTTACATCATCAAAATATCATGGTCCAAAAACCATGGACTCCCTAAAACAAGCAATTATGGTCCCAAAATCGCGCGTTTTTACGAAAAGGTGGGGCTTCGATCCATCCCAAAGCCTTTACGACACTGCACAATATATTCAAAATCATCCACTGTGTGGTCCATTGCGTGCTCCGCCCCAAAAAATGTGGTGTCTTTGCCAAAATCTAGGCCAAGTTGGGTTGTGTTCAATAGGCCCCCAACACTCACATGTGACTCGTCCCGAGTCACTCAATTGATTTGCCATTGATCTTCACTACAATAATGTTGTAGGCACTATTGAACTATTGCAGAATGTGTGTCCCTTGTTTCTCTTCACTGCTTACTTTCTCCAGCATCACTTTTGTCGTCAGTCTTGTAGCCTTCTCCATCACTACCTTCTCTCTTTGTCAAAACTCTTGAAGCTTCTCATCCACTGCTTGGGACAGTTGAAGAGCCTCATCCTTCCATAGATGAGTTCCCTCTATCAGAGTTTTCTCTTCCTTCCTCATCCCATCTATCTTCTTTTGGAGGTCATTTCCCTCATTGCAATTTACGAGCTTTTGTGAGATTGGTAAGGTTCTCACAATTGCTCGAATCTCCTCCAATTGTTGTTGCTTCTACTAAATATTCTTTTGCAGCTTCAGTGCATTTGGATCTTCCTACAACAAATTCCAAATCTATAAGCTCTCATCTAATAGCTTCTCACAATTTGCCATTGTTGCAGAGATGTTGGCCATTGTAGCCTTCAGGTCGGTCTTCCTCTACTCTTGCACTACCTGTGGTGTGGTTGGTTGTAGCTTCATCTGTAGCTCGTTGATCTTCATCTCATATGTAAATTGTACATCCGCGATATTATCTTTGTATCCTTTTATTGCAAGGCCACACTTCACGACCTTGTCCTCCACTAGTTCCTCTTCTCAGACATCAATGTACAAAATCTCATAGCATGTTGCTTCGACCACCTCCTTCAGGTTCTGCTACTGTTGTACTGCCTAATCCCTCTCCTGGATTCCTTGGTTGAGCTTCTGCTGCAGCGAAGCTCACTCTCTCTCTACTTGAATGTTTAATTGTGAAGTGTTTTGTTCGCACAGCTTCAGCTCATCTATGATCTCTAGATGCAGCTTGTGTAATCTTTGAAGTGGTATTGTTGTGATGTTCATGTTCACATACCTCCACTCTTTGGACTATTGTTGTACCTCGGTGGAGTCAAACAGCAGGGCTTCGGCGGGTGTTGATGCTATATGCGCTGCAAGTGTAGGCTATATTAGTCTTTCCTCTCCAAGATTTTCCTTTGCCTGCACTAGCTGTTTGGCCGTCTGTGCCAATATCTTAAGTTCTAAAATGCACTCCTCGACACCTGTTAGAAGTGTGGCATAGTGATCTTCTAATTTGTTCCATGATTCCATCATTGCTTCCTGAATTATGTCCCTAATCTGGTCCAAGTCCCCATTAGTGAGGACAATTGGCTTTATGTCCTTTGCCTTGTCTACCTTTTGCTTCTTTTTGCTTCTTGTGGCAGCTTTGGCATGTGTCTTCCTCTTCTTTGTGACGGCCTAGTATGTCTCTATATTTTCAGACTCTTTGTTCTCCTCATCACCTTCAAGAGGATCCTGGTGAACCTCGTCGTATTACTCCTCTTGTTCTAATGCTTGCTCATCCTTATCCTTCCCACTCACTTCCTTGTGTTGCGTTGTGTCCTCTTACGAAGTATCCTCTTTCTGTGTCTCCAACGTAGTGATCCACTCCGTAGGCCACTATTATATTTGTGCTAGGACATTGTCTTTTGTCACTAAATATGGCATGGGATGCCATGTCTTTCTTATGTCCCTACAAGACTATATGTAAATTTTGTGGAAGTCAGGCTTAAACTTTGTGACAGAGCTATATTGCCTGTATAGGCTCGGTGAAAGGCGAGGGTGTTGGTTCACCAACATGTGTAAGTCCATGTGATATAAAACAAAAAAAATTATGTTATCTTGTGCTCGTGTAGATTTAGTGGTATACCATAACGAGACATACCGCGCAGCTTCACAAACATCTGAGCCTATTCGAGGGAACTGCAAATCTTCCAGCTCTCCCCATGCAAGCATTGTAATTATCCAAATTAACTATGCATAGTGAAATAGAGTACCTTTCTCCTAAGCGTCACAACAGTCATTCAACAAATCTTAGCAAAGATATGCGACCCAATTATACTAAACCCCATTAGCGCACTCTACAACTAATGAAACTACTAGTGCAGGGACTTTATTAGCTTGATACTTCCTCATGATATTTCCAGCCAATATATGTGATGTGAAGCGAACTCCTTGGTCATTGATCGAGTCGATATCATAACCTTGCTTCCCTTTTGTTAGTCCAAACTTCTTCTTCATGTTTTCTATTATGGCTCTATCCTGATCTTTCCCAGCAAACTCCTCTAAGGGGTTCATCCCTTGATAAGGAAATCTTGTGATTCTCCATATTGGCATTGGGTCGATAGGGATCCTCTTCCCCATCCACAGGGATCCATCGTGCACCAGTATGGGCAGTTGTCTCACACAATTTGTGCTTCCTGGACTTATGCTAAAGTGCAACACATTCAACATATTCATCAAGCCCGACTATGCCAATCCAATTGCCCACTGTTATGGTTTTAAACTTGTCACGCCACTCCCAGTGTAGTGTACTTATTTTAAGTATCTGTCTGGTGCGAATTGTGGATATGTCTTTTTGTCATTGAAATCATTGTCTGCGAACTTCAACTTCGGAATCTTCCCAAGGGTTTCTCCAGTAAATCACACTGACTCTGACAATAAAGGTGTGAAGGTGCCATACTCTGCGTCCTTCAACTCTTTCACTAGTTTTGCATCTAGTTTTCTTGGTGGAATATATGGTGGGAGAGGCAATGGAAACATTGCACCATAAGTTTCCATTTGCACTTGCTCTGCTTCTTCCTCACTATCTCTCACATGTTCAGGCTTTTTCTAAGGTTCAACAGGTCTCTTTCCTTATTTGTTTTTCATTCTCTGCTCTCTGGTCATTTTCTTTCACAGGGATCTCCACTGCATGCGTGATGATGTTGTTGTGGGGGGTGACGCTAGTGTGGGCATATCAACCGATGTTACTTCCATAAATTTGGCTAAGCCCTTCTCACTAAATATACGAATAAATTCTTCAAGCGTCAGGGCATTCATGTGAAAAATTTTGTAACTCTTCGCAATAGCAATATTCGAACTCTCAAGACAGTAAAGTGCCAAATATAGGCGAGACATGACTTTTTTATAACAAATATGAATTTCTAACCCCATCATTAGCTCAGATTGTGTTCATTAATTGCATATCTATCGCTAGATCCAGTTAATCCGTCCTCATAAATGCATCTTTCTACGTATTTCAATGGTAACTTTTCTTTTTAACGATCATATTTTTCCGGCAAACTTCGATGCATCCCATATTGTAGCGAGAAACTCCTATTACGTCGAAGCTACTACAAACTTTGAATCTCCCTCTGCAGTGTAGTTTATAGTCCAATGCCCACTTTCAACTATAGGTGGCACTGAGATTTTTCTCCTTTCTTTAGAGCGAAGTTGTGGGGGAAAGGTCATCCCTATACAAATTCAACCTATTGCCATTTACTCCTCCTTGAACCAATTCTTCATTTAACTTTCAAAATTGAACTACGCCTCCATCAGTAATATGCTTGCTAATGTATGGGCCCAACCAATGCATATTGAATTTTCCTAGAAATTTTATAAACTTATTGTCATAAAGGAGAACAAGGTCTCCTACCTAAAACTTCTTTTTCTTAATATGTCTATCATGCCAGACCTTTTCTCTTGCTTTTTGTACATGTTGATGGAATCCTGCTATAAATCTATCTTCCTCCAAAGTAAGCAATTGCAACATTATTTACTCCATCATCTCAGGGCCTGCCATATTTTTAAAGGTTGCAATCCTCAAGCTAGACACGGTGTACTCCATGGGCATCACAACTTCTTGCCCATAAACTAACTTGAAGAGTGTCTGACCTGTCAACTTTTTACATGTTGTCTTATAAGCCCATAAAATTGCTGGAATTCTAAGGTCCTAGTCATCTCTATTCACATTGCATACTTTAGTAAGTGCATTCTCCAAAATCTTATTAAATGCTTATATTTTTCCATTGGCCTGAAGATGATATGGGGTACTCTTCTGATGATAAACTTGGAACTCCTCAATAAATGCTTCAATAGCCTTATTTAGGAAGTGTGAACCTTGGTCACTCATCAAAATCTTTGGACATTCAAATCTAGACAATATGTACTCAAAAATAAGCTTCGCAGTAGTCCCTGCGCTACAATCCCTTACTGGTTGTGCTTTGGCCCATCTTTTCAAGTAATCGTTGAGCAGTAAAAAGGGTCTTTTTCACCTCTATTTACCCTACATTGATTATCAATCCAAGAACGATTTGTTATCTCAAAGAGTGTACTCAGTTTGAGGCGGTCATTTGTCAAAGTAATGCCAGTAGTATAGTGCTTTGAATACAAGAGTAAATGGAAGTTTGGAATAAAATCTACTTACAAAAAGAAACCTAACACTCGAAGACTTAAATAATTTACTCAGAAAGCTACAACAATTTATCAGTCAAGGGTGCAGTAATGATAACTCTTCCCTTTGTAAACTGATGCATTAAAAATCATTCAAGGAGAAGATTGTCAATCTAGGAACTGGACAGCAATAGTCAATGTTCACTACAGTTTCAAATCATTATGTTCACACCAAAGCAATGATAATTCAAATAACAGGAAAAGGAACAACAACTAATCTATTTAACAAGATTGAACATCAAAGCTTTAACCTACAGAAATGAACGAAGCAGTAATTGTAATCTACAGAAATTAGCATCAATCTTTACCTCAGAGATGATATGGACAACAAACGGAAATGGAACAACAAGCTAAAGGAAGTTATAAAATATTGAACAACAATTTGAATCAAATATAAATGTACAGCAAACCATATCAAATATTACACACAGCGCATCTATACTAAAGGAAATAGTAATCTGGGTTTTGACATAACAATCATTAATCACGATTATGAAGAAACAACAATTGCGGTCACTATGGAACGACAATCCCAAATGAGCAGCAATCACGCTTAGAAGTAAACCGTAGATAAAGATACAATTGTGCTGATTTATAAATACACAACATTGTTACTCTGCAAACGGACAGTAATGGTAATTTGTAAGGAACAACAATGTTATATAATAATATCAATCTGTAAAGGAATAACAATGCGATATAACTTTAGAACGAATAGCATAACATTCCAGTTACAGAGAATAACCTTACTATTCAAATAGGAATGAGATATAACAGAGCCAATATATGAGATAATAAAGAACATTAGATTACTGAACAAAGCGAATAAAAGAAATCAAACCACACACGACTTGGAATTGGAAAATAGTGGTACAGGAAGCAAGTGATCCACCAGGGCTGAGCCCTTAGCCTCAAGGGACACACTGCTATGATTACTCCAGAATCAAAGACAGAACAACAACAAAGTTTATGTATTAATCATCAAAACCGTGTTACAGTAATCACTCTTTTAAAGAGAGTCGATGATCAAAGTTTAAGTTGCAATAGTGAATTTCATAAAAACAATAATAGTCTGCCCCTTGGGCTAGCAATGTTACCCCTTCTTATAGTAGCCAAGCAGAAATATCAATGATGCAGATAATCTTTAAATTAGCAATCCCTCAGGATCAAAGGATCCTGAGGGATTCGCCAGATCGTTATTTCTCAGTTATCTCTTCGTTCTCTTACACCAATTTGGTATCTCTTCTTCCTTTTCCTGGCTTATACGTGCCAATCTGGATTGCCTCATTTGGATGCGGTTCCCTGTCAAAGGGAAAATAGTTGATTTTGTCTTGTCTTTTCCTTTGGATTAGCGATCTTCCATTTTCCTCTTTTTCTGCATAGGAAAAGGTAATTATTAGTCATTTTACGTTGCTCACAAATTTTCTAAACTTTATCATAGTCTTTCATCATATGCCCATTTCATAATGCAAAGAAGTTATGAATTTAAGGAAAATATGACAAAATAAGTGGCAATTACATACCTTCTCTAATGCTCAACACACCCCCCTGCTTACTCTTTTTCATTCCCTCATGAAAACATTGTAATTGACATGCAAGGCAATTAGGGAATAGGCTGGAGAAGGGATCTTATTAGGTGGTCTACAACCATGATGCCTAGCTAGGAATTCAAAAGGATGTCTTGTTTGACCTTCAGGCATTTCATAAGGGTTGATATCCTGGTGCAGGGTGCCAAATGCCTGGACTTCGGAACCTACAACCTAACCAAGATGGGCCTTCTCTCAAAATGAGGTCACCATAGATACCCAAGCGGTCAACAGTTAGCTTAAAGTTCTCATAATTGAATGGTTCCTTGTTTTGGATATTCCAATTAGAAGTTTGGTATCGAAATTTGGCTACTGCAATGGCGAGGCTTTTGATAGTAAAGGAGTATTCTACCCCTTGTCAGATGACTATTGTGTGGATAGGTCCCAATGCCTCGATCACTCCCTAAGTTCTCATTAGGCTCCTATGTTTATTCCATAGCTCTAGTGGTCTCTAGGTTCACCCCTCACCCATAAATCTAATCCATTCTCCTGTCTTTGAAAGACATTGTAGGCTTTAAGCCACTTATTTTATTAACACCAAAAGAAATAAATGCCTACGGTTGGACATCACACACAAAAGGGCTAGGGATCTGCTTTGTTTCTCCATCTAATACAAGATTGTGCAAATAAAATTCACATAAAAATCGTTGAACTTTCACCCCATAATTCTTACAACAGTTTATGAAGTCATCAATGGTTTATATCTCTATAGGTACTCCTGCTTTGACAGCTTTAATTTTCAATTGTAAATATCTTTCCATTCAAAACAAAGCATAGTTCCTAGTAGGTGCCCTACATGCTAGAATGTTGGTATACAGAGAACATAAGGTATCCATTTGTTTGATGACTATGTCTAGTCTATGGGTTACCTTTTTGAATCTTTCTTCTACTTTTCGCCATCCTTCAAAGTCTTGGATTTCTGATGCATAATGTTCTTCAGCTGTTGTTGTAATTTCCAGTATTTTTCTCGAGGGACAGTCTACTCTGTAAGTTTCTCTATTGTTTGCTGGGCTTGTGCCAAATATTTTCACAGAGTTACTACCCTCGGGTCCTTATCCAATATGATAGCTTTAGGCGGGAGATCTACTTGGATCTTCTTATCACAGGCTGATACATTATCTGTTTGTACTTCGACATGTGCAACAGCCAGATGATGTTCCTTTCGATTTGAATGGCAGGTTGGACTTGAGTCCTCTTGATATTTTTCTTAAGGGGTTTTCCTTGGGCGGTTGCATTCTTTGCCACAGCGATTCCTTTTGATTTCTTCCCCATTTTCAAAACCCTTATCTATTGTTGAAGTTGCTTGATCACGTTAAGAAATCTTTGTTGTTCCTTTCGCAATCTTTTAATTTCCTCTATTTTCTTGGAAGGAACAATCGTTCGTTTACTCGGGCCTGGGCTTTGTACCTCAAGTATTGTACCTTCATCTTGGCCAATTTCCTTATTTTCTTCTTAGGGTGCTTCTTCAGTGTTCTGCTGATAAGTTTTTTCAGGGGTGAAAACCCTAGTTTGTTTTGCTATGTCCTGGGTAATTTCTCTTTCTACCTCTTCTTCATTGTGGAATTCTTCAGGCGTATTCTGACTAGGAACAGATTGTTCCTCTTCGTTCTCGTCACTCTTCTCCCCGAATACGCTCTCGTTATGAGCGAAGTGGTCCTCTTCTCCCTCCTCCTCATCACATAGTTCCTCGAATGCACTTTTATCATGAACAGAGTGCTCCTGCGTTCCTTCCTCATCACACAGTTCCTCGAATGCACTTTTATCATGAGCAGAGTGCTCCTGCGGTCCTTCTTCGGTGTGGGGGTTAAGTGGGCATGAGGTTGGACATATTCACCCATATTGGCTAGAATTTGGGCCAATTCATCTTTGTTGCAGCGGGTTTTGCAGTGGACTTCCACTACGTTGCTCTGCTTCCTCTTCTTCTTCCTGACCAAATTGCTCAGTCTCTTCCTCTAGTTCTCCTTCATCATTTTCTTCCAATTCTTTTTCATTCTCCCCTCCTTCCAATTGTGGGGGTTGTTCATCTCCTAAATCATGTATCTCCACAGGTTGACTAATGTTCCCCTAGGAATTTCCCAGCATTCCTCTGATCCATGCCAATATAACAGATTTTCTTCGTTTTAGTGGTCTGCTCGATGTATTGGCAACATGTTTTTGTTTTGGGGCTGGCAAAGCCAGTCCCCGTCTATCGTGAAAATCAGTTCTTCCCAACTACTCTACTATTGGGCAAGACTGTAGCTAACTATTAGTTGTATTAACCCATGGTGGCTTACTACTAACTCTACATGGTGAGATTTTTTCATGCTTCAGGCAACATCATGTAATAATTTTTTTTTAAAAACAGGCAAATTCACAGCACATTTTTGCTTTAACACAATTAAAATTTTAAGGTGGCGTGGTCTTACCACGTCTTTCCTGCTATCACAAGTGATGTAGCTCTAGATAATTCTCACCAACTCTACCCACAACTCTCCCAAGGTTGCTGATAGAACTCCCTTTCCTTTTACAGTCAGGTTCTGCCCTTCGTTCTGGAATATTTTCATGGCGTCTCGCAATATCACCTTTTTTAGAGTCTACACAGGTCCAATGGCTGGCAGTCCCAAAACTTCTGCAATTATGTCATCAGTAACTGCTATCTGTCTCCCTCTCACCATGGAATGATGTTCTTGGAAGTTTTTGTAGAAACTCAATTGCCACTATCTCATTGGATTGCTGCAGACAGTTAAGGTAAGTTATCCAACCCGCCCTTGCTAGGATTTCTCATGCAGCATTAGAGACCATCAACACCTGTGGCTCACTGCGAATTGATCTTCCTCCCATCTTATTTCACGCTTAGAACACTGTAAAGAAACACAGAGATGATAATGGAATAGCAGGCTGTTCAAATTTCATTGTTAAGAAAGCACAGAGAAGATGACAGAACAACAAGTTGTTCAAATTTCTAACTTACTGCTAATTTTTGCAGAGCAAAACATGGAAATAGCTTCAAAACAACAAGCCATGCATATTGGGAAACAAAATACCGTTAAACTTTGCTATTCCCGAGTCATTAATTCTTCCGAATGATGAGCTGATACGTATGCCAATGAATTATGGGGATCACTTGTGCCCCCCTGTAATGTGATAGGCCGTCCTCGACCGTCGAATAAAGGAGCAGCGTGCTGAACTACCATAATACAAAGTCATAAAGGAACAGCGTATGGAAATATGCCATGTTTACAAAAATGAGCGGATTACCAAAATTGAGGTATATGATAGAATCGTTAATAAATAAAGAAATGTCGTAATATGATGCGAGAATTGGAGGATATGACAACTGACGTGAATAAAAGGTCCCATGCAGTCATTATCGACTTTTACCGTCATAACTGATTTGTAAATGATTTTCAGGTATCAAAGGTTTGAAACAGTTATATACATAATCTCATTTGAACCACTTATAAAGATATAAGAAGAAGGGTTCTATTATTATTATTGATGTATAAGAAATATGACTTCAATACCATCAACAGAGCTCTGTTGCCCACAAGTGTCCATAACCTTGATAGAGTTGTTATTTCACCCTCAGAACCATAATCCTTTGTGTATGCCTAGGAAAGTGATGTGAAATGTCAGAATGGAGGCCATTATGTTGGCTTGGTAACTAAATGAATCACAATGCCATTCACCAGGAAGGAGTGAAAGGTGGGTAGGTCGACTCGTGATGAGACCTCATGTTCTAAAGACTTTTTATTTTTTATGATGTGCCTCTTGGATCATATCTCTGGTGTGGTGTCCATAGTGGGAATGCCACTTCACTTTCTTTCTTATGATCATGGTAGGCTGGCTCTTGATGAAACCCTCTATCCTTTATCTGAAAAATCATGTTAGCAATCATATAAACATTTTTCTTTTTCTTCTTTCCTGTTATATAGCACTTTTCCTATTTATATACAGAGGGTGGTTCAACACTTCTTAAGAGTAGGGATGGTGGAAGAAGTCTTAACATCTCAATAGAGAAAAATATGCCCTTATTCTTATTCAATAATAATGATCAAAGAGAACTATGGGGATTTAGGAAGAACCATCATGATGAAAATAATCAATCATATTGGTATTAGTAAAATAATGACAGCAAGGTGATCAATAGTTGTGTCATTTCCTCTTTTCTCTTATCAATTCAAAGCAATTTCTTCTAAAGAAGACGATTTTTATGTGATTTGTTGATTTCAGTATCCTCTACTTTTGTATTTATTGTATAAATGTATAGTTGTGCTTTAAATGATGATGACTCACAAAAATGATCTAAATAGTAAAACACACAAAAAGAAGAAAATGCACTCTAAAAATGTTGTTTTCAAGATAGAGCAACTACTGTATAGAAAAACTGCAGGTAAAAGGAAAAACATGCTCGAAACTGTTGTTCCTTGGGAGGAACAACAGTTGTTCCTTAATCGGAATAGCAAAGAAAGCAAGCGCAAACAAAGAATGCGAAAATGTTGTCCCTTCGAAAAGGAAGAGCAGAAAAACGGAGGTGTTGTTCCTTCGGAAAGGAACATCAAAAAATAAAAAGTGTTGTTCCTTCGGAAAGGAACAACAGAAAAATGAAAGTGTTGTTCCTTCGGAAAGGAACAACAGAAAGATGGAAGTGCTACCTCTTCTGAAAGGAATAGCAAAAACGAAAGTGTTGTTCCTTCAGAAAGGAACAACAGAAAACGAAAGTGTCGTTCCTTCAAAAAGGAACAGAAAAAATGCAAAAGTGTTGTTCCTTCGGAAAGGAACAACAAAACGTCAAAGTGTTGTTCCTTCGGAAACGAATAGCAAAAGGCGGAAATGTTGTTTCTTCGGAAAGGAACAGAAAAATGCAAAAAATTTGTTCCTTTCGAAAGGAATAGCAAAATGGTGGAAATGTTGTTCCTTCAAAAATGAACAACAAAATGAAAAAGTGTTGTTCCTTAAAAAAGGAACAGCAAAGCGGTGAAAATGTTGTTCCTTTTGAAAGGGACAACAAAATGCAAAAGTTTAGTGAAAATGTTGTTCCATCCGAAAGGAACAACAAAATGCAAAAGTTGCAGAAATGCAGAAATCTGTACAGAAAGTAATTTACACAAACAAAACAAAAGAATTATGTACAAAATTTAAAAGCAATCAAATCACTTAGTGAACCAAAGGTGAGAAACAGTTCTCTTCCTCAGCCAGAATCTGCATGTCGGAGTCTTTCCAGAGTTGCGGGTAGAAGGATTCCCAAGTGAGTGGTTTGCAGTACAATCGAACTCGGTGGTTGTTTGCCTTAAAGGTATGTCCAGACCCATCAATGGTGGTTAAAGTAATGGTGCCATTATCATGTACCTTTTGGATTTGGTATGGTCCCAGCTAATGAGTTTGAAGTTTCCCTGGAAAATCCTGAAACCTGGAATCGTATAGGAGCGCCTAATCTCCTTCGCAGAAGACTTTCTTTTTTATGAGGGCGTCGTGCCATTTTGCTCTCTGTTGTTGGATTAATGTGGTATGTTGGAGCGCGGAGAGCCTGATTTCATCCAGCTCATTAATTTTTTGTAGTCTATTAATATGTGCCTCGTTTAAATCTAGACCGACTTCTTGTGCTATTCTCAAGGTTTGTATTTCGAATTCTATTGGAAAGATGAGTTCCTTTCCAAATACTAGTTGATATGGTGAATAACCAGTAGTGCTTCTCCATGTTGTTCTATATGCCCACAAGGCTTCCAGTAATCTTGTAGCCCAATCGCGTCTGTGTGATGCAATGGTTTTTGTCAGTATAACTTCTATTACTTTCTTCGTGCTCTCTACTTGGCCATTTGCCTGTGGGTGGTATGGAGTAGTAATTTTATGTTGAAAACGATAGTTTTTTAGTGTTGCAGCAATTTTATTACCAGCAAAATATGGTCCTCCATCAGTGATTATATCTCTTGGGAGGCCATATAGCATAAATATCTTAAACATGAAATGAATGATGGAATCCTCTGTAGCTCTTGGTAGTGCCTCTGCTTCAACCCATTTGGTCACATATTCCGTTGCTACCAAAATATATGTTTTCTATTTTGATGATGGGTTGATCAGACCAACAAAATTGAGTGCCCAACGCTCAAATGGTTCAATGACTAGCTGTGGGTTCAAAGGTATTTCGTCGGACTGTCCAGGCCATCCTGCTCTTTGGCAACTGTCACAAGCTTGAAAAAATTTCTTTGCACCTTTGAAGATTGTGGGCCAATAATACCCTGTTTGCAAAACTTTGTGACCAATTCTTCAATCTACGAAATGTCTGTCACACAGTCCATCGTGATAGGCTTTCAGAATGTCAAAATTTCATCTTCACGGATGCATCTTCTAATGTGCATATCTGCTCCCGTATGAAATAGGTAGCCCCCAATCCAAGAAAAGCAGGTACTACGCTGGACAATTGCTTTTGTTCATTGGGACTTAGATGTTTTGGTAATTTTCCTACTGCTAAATAATTCACAACATCAGCATACTAGGGTGTTTTGACAGTAACAACAAACAAATGTTCATCTGAAAATTGATCTTCAACTGCTGCTGCATCCACTGGCTTTGGCATTCATGAGAGAAATTCAGCTACATGATTTTCTTTTCATGATCGGTCTTTTATTGTTATGTCGAATTTTTGCAATAAAATCAGCCATCTTGTTACTCTGCCATTTGTAATTAGTTTATTTGCTAAATATTTTATGGTAGGGTGATTTGTATATAAAACAACAGGATATCCAGTGATATAATGCCTAAATTTATTTACAGCATGTATTACAGCTAAAAATTATTTTTCAATAACAGTATAGTTCAACTCAGCAGGACATAAATTTTTGCTAATATAATAGATTGCATATGGTTTTTTGTCTTCTTCCTGCCCAAGGACTGCTCCAATAGCTGTGTCTAAAGCATCCGATGAAATATGAAATGACAAGTCCCAATTTGGACCTCTGAGCACTGGGGTTGTTGACACAAACATTTTTCAGATCCTCAAAAGCACGGTCACATTTATCTGTCCAAACAAAATCAACATTTCCCTTTAGTGTGTATAGAGGTGCAGCTATTTGAGAAAAATGTTCTATAAATATCCTATAATAACCAAAAAATCCAAGAAAGCTACGTACGTTTATATGTGTGGTAGTAGATATTAACAAAATTATTTGAATTTTGGCCAGATCTACCTGTATTCCAGCTGTTGAGATATAATGACCTAGGATGAGTCCTTCAGTCATCATCATATAACATTTCTCATGGCTAAGGAAAAGCCTGGTGGCAATACATTGTTGTAACACCTTTTCCAACGTGTCTAGTGCTGAGTCGAAATCATCTCCGTATGGTGTGAAATCATCCATGTATACTTCGAACCCTTCATTTATTAAATCTGAAAAGATGTTGAGGATAGCCCTTTGAAATGTGGCAGGGGCATTGCATAGGCCAAAGGGTAAAAATCTGTAAGCAAATGTTCCCCAATGACAGGTAAAAGTAGTTTTGTCCTAGTCTTCAGGGGTAATCTTAATCCGATTGTATCCACTGAAGCCATCCAAGAAAGAAAATAATTTCTTTCCTGCTAATGTATCTAATACCTGGTCAATGAATGGAAGGGGAAAGTGGTCTTTCTAGGTTTCTTTATTTAATTCTCTGTAATATACACAAATCCTCCACTTTCCATTCTTCTTTGGTACCGCTACAAGTGGAGAGACCTATTTTTTATCGGAGATAGGATAAATAAAATTTACATCTAAAAATTTGTGTAATTCAGCTTTCACAATGTCTTTTAGATGAGGGTTAAGTCTTCTTTGGGGTTGGCATACATGTCTTGCATCATTTTCTGTGTAAATGTGGTGTGTACATCGCTGGGGATCGATTCCCTTCATGTCCGGATAATCCCATGCAAATGCTTCCTTGTATTTTCTCAGTAGTTGGATCAACTTCTCTTCTTGTTTAGGAGTCAGGTTTTTATTAATGTTTAAAGTTTTTCCTGGCTCAATCTCTACAGTTTTTCTATTTGAAACAGAGGTAGTAGGTATTGTTTGATCATTAGTGTCTTTGAGAGGATCTTCTTCTAATTCATTATTAAATGTTGTCTCTATCATGTGACATTATACATGGGATCTGGCTTTAGCTTGGTTAATAATCTTGTTAATAACATCATCCTCTGTTTGGTATAATTAATCATTCTGGGAATGGGGGAGAAGATGTGGTTGCTTGGTCATGAGTCGGTTTTCTTGTAATGGTTGTTCTGCAGGTAACTGATTTTCAACTTGAACATTTTTATCTCTCTCGATCTCTATAATGTGCCCAAACTTGAATTTAAGGTCGTTACACTCCCTTAGATCGGTTTCTAGCTCTGGTGTTTCAATTATTTGAATAGATTGGACCGGTATGTTATTTGGGTTCGGGTTGGGTTGGGCAGGGAGTTGCAGTCTTAAATTGGGCTAGGGATTTTGTTGTAGTGGTGGCAGTGTAGGTTGAGGGAGAGGAATGGTTCCTACTAGCTAATTCATTGGTCTTTACCAGTTTGTCTGCCAGGCTTGACTCTGCGAAGTGGGAGGGGACCATTGTGCTGGATATGCATTGTTTTGCCAATATGGTGGAACATAGGGAAAATTTGACCAATTAGATTGGCTTGCTTGATTTGGCCATGGTGATGATGAAATAAATGGTTGTTGTGACCAATTTGAGATGGGAGGTTGATTTTGCCACATTGTATTATATTGTTGAGCATGATATTGTGGAGGCTGGAAAGAAGAAGTTGGATTTGGGAACATACTTGATTGTCAAGGCTGCCATTGATAGCGCTGATTAAGTAAGTACACCAGTTTTGGTTCTTCTTCCGCTTCTTTGTATACTGCTTTCAAACCAGGAAGTGAGGGACAAATTTCTGTAGAGTGGTCTTTTGTACAAATGGCGCAAAATTGAACCGCGTCTAATGGGCATTCTTTGTGGTTGTGTTTCTTTCTACAACTGGGACAGCAGATTGCCAGATTTTGCTCTGCCTCTACTTGTTTTTTTTTTGGCTTGCATAACATCGAGATGCGTTGTTAGAGTCCCCAATATATCAGTTTTGAAATTTTCTAATAAATTTCCATCTTCCGTGCAAGTTACTCCTTCTCCAAAGATCTTGTTATCCCTTGTAAACCTGTCATGTTCCGCTGGTCTTAGTGTTAGGGTCCCACCCTAACCCCCTTATCTATGTAATGGGACCATGTCATAGTCAAGAGTCAATAAAGCCCATATTAATAATTGTAAGTGGTTAATCTGCAATTAATAACAGAACCACAGTTAGTTGCAAATGGGTCGTAGTATTAGACAGATGGTATTAATAATACACGGTATTGGCCCGTGGTATTGCATGTAGGAGTCATATATAAAGGATAGAAACTCCCTGTGAGGAGCATCGTGCCTTATTTTGTAATCGAGGTATGCTCTATTGGAGGTTGCCCTCTCGAAGAGGCAAGTGGAAATTACTCTCTGAATAATAAAATCATTGCTATTCTGTGTTCTGGGTATCTTTTCTTCGCATATTCTGTGTTCTGGGTCTCTTTTCTTCGCATATTCTGTATTTGGGTATCATTTGCAGGTTTAGAGCATAACAAGTGGTATCAGAGCACTTTCCAGGGCCGGTGAGATCTCCATTTAGTAGCAATTTTTTTTTGGCTCGAGACGTGTTCCGGCGTCTTTAAACCACGGGATCTATTGTTGAGCGCATAAATCTGTGGATTTGGGGAGGCATGCACGCAGGAAATACAAGAGGTGTCACGTCTGTTGGACTCCCTTGTAACCCCTGTGGGTACCCCTTCGAGTAGTAGTGCATTAGACAGAACCGTGCACGTACTGTCTTCCACGTACCCTCTAGGTATATCAGAAGCCCCATAGGCTCCCTGAAAACCTCGCCATAGATAAACCAACAACCATCTTGCGGCTACAGTACACCGAGAACAGCACTCGGAGAGATTACTCGCCCGTACGATAGGGTAGT
>APFE031327829.1:85418-109244 GCA_000404065.3 Pinus taeda
AAGAGTCAATAAAGCCCATATTAATAATTGTAAGTGGTTAATCCGCAATTAATAACGGAACCATAGTTAGTTGCAAATGGGTCGTAGTATTAGATAGATGGTATTAGTAATACGCGGTATTGGCTAGTGGTATTGCACGTAGGAGTCATATATAAAGGATATAAACTCCCTGCGAGGAGTATCGTGTCCTATTTTGTAATCGAGCTCTGCTCTATTGGAGGTTGCCCCCTCGAAGAGGCAAGTGAACATTACTCTCTGAATAATAAAAACATTGCTATTATGTGTTCTGGGTATCTTTTCTTCTCATATTCTGTGTTCTGGGTCTCTTTTCTTCGCATATTATGTATTTGGGTATCATTTGCAGGTTAAGAGCATAACACTTAGCCTTGTACTTCCTCGTGAGCTCTTGATACATAAATCAATGATGTTAGCAAAATTTTCTTGATAGATGTCTCATTTTCCCATAATATTCAGTGTTTCAATCCATTGTTCCTTCATACCTTTAATTAATGTTGTTTTTAATACATTGTCAGGTAAGGGTAATGATGCATAAGGAGATCTTTAAATATTATACTGAAAACGTTCAACATATTCTTTCAGTGTTTCACTAGGTCTAGCTACCATCTGAAATATTTCATCTTTTAACTCTCTGGATCTACAAGAATTTTAATATTTCTTCAACAAAGCATCTTTCATTTGATCCCAGTCATTTATATCACCTCCACCCAACCCCATAAACCATCGTAAAGCAACTCCTTTTAATGTAGAGGGAAATAGTTTCAGCTTTTGGGGGTCGGTGGTATAGTCATATCCTCTGCACAGCACATTGAATTCAAACAAAAATGCATCTAGGTCTTCTGATGTTAGGCCATCAAATTTAGGGATATGCTGGAGAGGAATTGCCTTCATAGGTGTAATGGTTGCAGTATCTACAATGGGATGTTGCAGTGTGGAGGTTTGGGTGTTTGGTTGGTTCTGGGCCATTTGGTCAAATATGTGCTAATAGCCTTCCGAGATTTCTAGGAGGGTATTCCTAGGTTGGTTAGATGGAGCAGGGATGGCCTTAACAACACTTCCTTTGTTTGGGATGATGAGAGTTCCTAATGTCTGGGGGAATTTTAGCTCTTGAGGTTCTTCAACTTCGTCCTGGATGATTTTTGCAGCACTTCCCTTATCTGGGCTGCTTAATGGCTGAATTATTCCAAGAGGGGATCTTGGTTCTTTAGTTTCCCCTATTTCTCCTCTCCCTTCATAGAGATTACTAAGGTTCCCTTCTTGTAATGATTTTGGGCTATAATTCTCAATTTCTTGAAAATCTTGCTCCTCAGTTTGTTGTGCACCTCAGCAAAGGCTACAGATGGTGATCCTATGGCCTGAAGGGAACTAGTAGGTTGTCTAGAAGCAACTTTTCTAGGTCCTACTGAAGGCTGAGATTCTTCCTTTTTAAGGATTTTGTCTATAAAGGTCGATCGACCAAGGGTCACTGGCCCCTTAGTTTTATCAGGCTTGGGTAGTGGTTTAGGATTCTTTTCAGGCTTTTTCTACTTAGTCGTGCACACAAATCAAATGTTGATTCCTACCTAGAACAACAATCAAATCTACAGGAAAGTGGGCAAGGGAGCAGGGTTGTTACATGCTTTGTATGCAGGTTCTTACCTTCTGTTTTAAAACCCAATTCTCTCCTAGCAAGTACTTACACTACTTTGAAAAAGAAACAAATGGCTACACTCTTCCCCGACAACGACACCAAAATGTCGAGCAGTGAAAAGGGTCTTTTTTACCTCTATTTACCCTACATTAATTATCAATCCAAGAACGATTTGTTATCTCAAAAAGTGTACTCAGTTTGAGGCAGTCATTTGTCAAAGTAATGCTAGTAGTATAGTGCTTTAAATACAAGAGTAAACGGATTCTTGGAATAAAATCTACTTACAAAAAGAAGCTTAACACTCGGAGACTTAAAACATTTACTCAGAAAGCTACAACAATTTATCAGTCAAGGGTGCAGTAATGATAACTCTTCCCTTTGTAAACTGATGCAATTAAAAAGAATTCAAGGAGAAGATCGTCAATCTGGGAACTGGACAACAATAGTCAATGGTCACTACAGTTTCAGATCGTTCTGTTCACACCAAAGCAATGATATTTCAAATAACAAGAAAAGGACCAACAACTAATCTATTTAACAAGATTGAACAACAAAGCTTTAACCTATAGAAATGAACAAAGCAGTAATCGTAATCTACAGAAATTAGCATCAATCTTTACATTAGAGATGATATGGACAACAAACGGAAATGGAACAATAAACTAAAGGAAGTTATAAAATATTGAACAACAACCTGAATCAAATACAAATGTACAGCAAACCACATCGAATATTACACACAACGCATCTATACTAAAGGAAACAGTGATCTGAGTTTCTGCATATCAATTATTAATTGCGGTTATGAAGAAACAACAATTGCGGTCACTATGGAACGACAATCCCAAATGAGCAGCAATCACGCTTAGAAGTAAACCGTAGATAAAGATACAATAGTACCGATTTATAAATACACAACACTATTAATCTGCAAACAAATAGTAATGGTAATCTGTAAGGAACATCAATGTTATACAATAATATCAATCTGTAAAGGAACGACAATGCGATATAACTTTAGAACGAATAGCATAACATTCCAGTTACATAGAATAACCTTACTATTCAAATAGGAATGAGATATAATAGAGCCAATATATGAGATAATAAGGAATAGCAGATTATTGAACAAAGCGAATAAAAGAAATCAAACCACACACAACTTGGAATTGGAAAATAGTGGTACAGGAAGCAAGTGATCCACCAGGGTCGGGCCCTTAGCCTCTAGGGACGCACTGTTGTGATTACTCCAGAATCAAAGATGGAACAACAATAGAGTTTATGTATTAATCATCAAAACCATGTTACAGTAATCGCTCTTTTAAAGAGAGTCTATGATCAAAGTTTAAGTTACAATAGTGAATTTCATAAAAACAATAATAGTCCGCCCCTTGGGCTAGCAATGTTGTCCCTTCTTATAGCAGCCAAGTGGAAATATCAATGATACATATAATCTTTAAAGTAGTGATCCCTTAAGATCAAAGGATCCTGAGGGATTCGCCAGATTGTTATTTCTCAGTTATCTCTTTGTTCTCTTATGCTGATTTGGTATCTCTTCTTCCTTTTCCTGGCTTATACACTCCAATCTGGATTGCCTCATTTGGATGTGATTCCCTGTCAAAGGGGCAACAATTGATTTTGTCTTGTCTTTTCCTTTGAATTGGCGATCTTTCATTTTCCTCTTTTTCTACATAGGAAAAGCAATTATTAGTCATTTTACGTTGCTCACAAATCTTCTAAAATTTATCATAATCTTTCATCATATGCCCATTTCATAATGCAAAGAAGTTATGAATTTAAGGAAAATATGACAAAATAAGTGGCAATTACATATCTTCTCTAATGCTCAACAGTAATCAATTGTTGTAATTATGTACCTTGCACCAATCCTCTTTCTAGGTGGATTGATGGGTCCAACAAAATCAATTCCCACTTGTTAAAGGGTTGCAATGTAATTTGTGGTACTAATGGCATCTCACCTCTTCTAGAAGGCTTCCTTGTTCTTTGACACACATCACATGCTCGACAGTACTTCTTCGCATCTTTATGTAGTGTAGGCCACCACAATCCTGCTCTCAAAACCTTCTACGCATTAGCTTTCCTGCATAGTGTCCACCAGCTGCGCCCCCATGAGCCTTTGTTAGAACATGTCTTTCGTGTTCAGGAACATATTTGTGCAGTATCTCATCTGGTCCCATCTTATATAACTGTCCTACTATTAATGAAAAGTCAATTTCCTTAACCACTAATTCTTTCTTTTGCTGCATAGTATATTCTGAAGGAGTCATTCATATGGTCAAAAACTAAACGATATCTGTGAAATGGGCATCTACAACTCTAATTGCAAATAACTGTGCATTAGGGAGATTATCCTCTATGTTGGTTGGTTCTTCCCCTATTTCTAGTCTTGACAGATGGTCAGGTCCTGCATTTAGTCTCCTTGGTTTAACGATGGTCTCAAAGTCATATTCCTGGAATAACAGTAACCATCTACAAATCTTTCTTCCTAAGACAGGCTTATTAACCAAATACTTCAATGTAGAATGATCTGTAAACATTTTAAAGTGTGACCCCAACAAATAGTGTCTAAACTTCTGCAAAGCATATACCATGGTCAGTCCTTCCCTTTTTGTAGTGGTGTAGTCATTTGTTGCTTTAGATAACTTTTTACTTGCAAAAGCTATAGGATGATCAATCTCTCTTGCACCTAGTTCTGCCAGTACCACTACCAAATATATACAAGAGGCATCCACATGGACATGGAATTCCTTATTCCAATCAGGGAACACTAGTATAGGTGCAACTACCATTTTTTCTTTCAATGTGTTGAGGCTCTTCTGACATTCTTCATTCCACTGAAAAATTACATCCCCCTTCAATGATTTCTCCATAGGCGCAGTGATCTGAGCATACCCCTTGATGAACTTCATGTAATACCCAGTATGTCCCAACCTAGTGCGAATTTGTCTTACTATCTTAGGTGGAGGCAAGTTCACAATAATAACAATCTTAGCAGGGCCCACCATTAGTCCTTGCTTACAGACAATATCTCCAAATAATATGTCGAAAGGTACACAAATTATGCACTTCTTTAGGTTCAAAGAGATCTGATAATGTCTACATGTGTCAAGCATAAGTCTTAAACTTTCAACATGTTTTCTCAACAATCCAAATATTGTTAAATCATCAAAATATACCTCTAAAAACTTGTGGATGTGTTCCTTAAAAGTTGCAACCACCACCCTAGAAAATATCGCAGTGGCATTTTTTAATCCAAAAGGAATTACTGTGTATTGATATGAGCCCCATTCTGTAGCAAATGTGGTCTTATGCCAATCTTCAGGTACAATCCTAATCTGATGATAACTTGAGAATCCATTTGTAAATGAGTGAGCTTCCTAGCCTCCTATATCGTCTAGCACTTCATCAGTGAAAGGAGTAGGGAAGGGATCATGTAAACATGCATCATTCAACTTTCTCATATCAACATATATCCTAATCTCTCCTTGGGTACTATTCTCTTGCACCACCATAGGACTCACCCATTCTAATTCTTTTACAGGTTCAATAATTCCTCCTACTATCATCTTATCAAGATCTACTTTCACTTTCTCCTCATACTTTCGGTTTAGCCTGTAAGGTCTTTGTTTCACTGGCTTCACATCAGGCTTAAGGGGAATCTTCATGACTCCTAGATCTCCTCTTATACCCTTCATCTCCGAAAACTTGGTGGGAAACAATTCCTGATATTCATGAACTTTGTAACTTTACTGACTCTCTCTTCATCCCAATAGTCTCCTATTGTTGCAAACTTGGGTTCCTTCTTTAATCCTATTTTCACCTTCTTGGTCTTAAGTGGCTTCGTTATGTCTGGTATCTCTGTCTCAGGTCCATTTACTTCGCGGTATCCTTTTGACTCTGTTATGTCGATGTTGTGAGGATCTTTTTCTTCATTTGCAGTAACGTTATAACACTCCAATGCATTTTCTATCTGCGCATCCCAATCAGGTTGTTGCCATGTTAGTGGGGTTACATTCTCAAAGATCCTCTTCTTGACTATTTGAAGGGGCAAATCTATGTATGGGCAATCATCCTAAAAGCTTAATGTTAATATGAAGCCATCAATCATGACTTCCCAGTTCATGGTACCATGTTAAAGCTCCGTTTCTAAGTACTGGTTCTTAGGATCGTCTCTAATGGATGAATGAATCCATGTACCCATTATTGTTGTGGAATCTCCTTCCTTGTTGTAGTGCATAGCTGGATATGATTCCTAGGATTAGTTTCACTATCATATTTTATCTCCATCTCTGTATTTATTTTTCTAAACATTATCCCCATCAATCTTCGACATTCCTGCCAACCTCCTATATTCTTCTTGTGTGCATTCCATCTAGCAGGGGTAGATTTCAGGGCTATATCTAAGGTTGACAATCTTTGATTTTCTAGAACTTGTTCTTCATAAGCATCAAGAAAAATATTTACAGCACCTAAGCCATCATAAGAAGGTAGGTTACATCCCTCAGATATCATACAGTGAACTGATTTGGTAATTTTTGCACAACACCTTGTGGATACTTCATGCAACCTATTCTACCAATTCTCCAACTCTTCTTCTAAGTCTGAGGTACAAGAACTATCACGCTCCCAACTCAACTTGCCTTTTGCAGTAGGGTTAACACAATCTTCTTCCTTCGTTGTCATTTGATAGATATTGTCTATGTCAACTACGCAATATTCTTCTTTGACTGATTCTGTATATCTTACTCTTTCTGATGGATCCAAGGGAGAAATTACTCTCATATTGTTTGCTTCAAATATCATCTATCTCTTCTTCAGATTAATTATAGCCATATTGTCAAATCCTAGTTAATTCCAAGCAATGCAGGATAAGGGTTACTATCATCGACGATCTATATTATTTCAAAATCAGCAGTAGCGAACTCCTTCAATATCCACTGTGACACCTGGTAGTCTTCACAGAAGGAAGATCTTTTGTTGATTTGCCATCCTTAACTGAATAGGTGACCATTGTAGCTTCGATTTACCCATTAATTCCCATGTCTCCTTCCTCAAGACATTAGCATCAAATCTCAGATCCAGAATAATTTAATCCATCTCATATTCTCCTATCTACGCACTAAGCCTCATCTCTCTTCCGGTTCTCTTCTGTCAATGCAAATTATTGACTGCGTGTATCTCACTTCGTGGTGTTTCTTTGGATGCACAGGAATCTATTAACTCCTAAAGCCTTTCTACAACCTTTTGATCTCTTAACAATTTCATACAAGTTTGTAGAAAAGACTTTAAAATACCTACTTGATTTGGTGAATCATGGTCTTGTGTTGGAGCTCAGTGTTATGTCAAAGTTGATGACGTATCGCAGTTACTTTTCTGATAAGACTTTGGTTATGCATTAGAGGTCGAAGCTCCAGCGTCCATAAAAATTTTCTTTGCTTCCACAAATACTTTTTTTCTTTTTGAATATCAAAAGCGGGAACTTTCTCAATAGTCTTTTTGACCCATGCACTTTCGGATTCTTTCTTTTCATCTTCTTTATCACTACTGGTTGCAGCTCCACTTCTAGTGACAATACTAATTAGAGGTTCGTCGATCTGTCTTTCAGCAATCGTCATTTGAATATTCTGTATCGAGTGTTGATTCCTTTTTTGTTGCATCTTTGCCATAAGTACAAGACATCCTTCAATTACATGGTCAAAGGATTTACATTACTTACATGTCGTTGTGGGGTTCTGGTAGTCTCTCACAAAATGACCTAGTTGGCTGCAGTTATAGCAAATGATTTGTCGACGTCCACAACCAGCTCCACCACCTCAACCTCTTCATTGGTAACCTCCCCAATCACCATGTTGTCCATTGTCCTCATGTCCATGCTCTTCTTCTTGCATTTTACAAGCATCAACACCGTGCTCCATCATTAGTTTGTAAGCCCAACAATTATTCTCATCGTGTCCTACTGATTTAGAGAATTTGCAATATAGATTCCTCGGAGTTTGTACATATTTCTGTAACAAGTAGCAATCTTCTGAACAATGTTGGCCTCTAGTCTTACATATTTTGCACCATAGGTTGGATCATGCTTTCAAGGGATTATGTACCCCACTAGCCATGGAATTTCTGAAGATAGGGCATTGCTCTTTAAAATGGCCCCTTCGATCTACACTTCATACACCATACTTCTTCCCTAACTTCTTTGATTTTATTGATGTCTTGTATCTGTACGGTTAAGTTTGCCAACTAATTATGAATTTGTTGTATGCTTGCATTAGTATCTCCTACAGGCAAAGCTTCCAATATCATCACAATCTATAGACCTTCGACTTTGAATCACGAAAAGTTGGTTCCCCAACAAATGAAAATACTCAGGTGGAAATCGAACAACCTCTGTACCCTCCTCAGGATGACAGGCCATCACTGCAACCCAACGCATAATCCTAGGCTCTCGGGGAAGTCCAGCCTCAACAGAAAGCTGCTGTGGGACCAACATAGGAACCCTCTCTAGGCCAAAGCTCACAACCAAGAAACTTTTCCAAAAGTTTCTTGGTTGTGAACTTTGGCCTAGAGAGGGTTCCTATGTTGGTCCCACAACAGCTTTCTGTTGAGGCTGGACTTCCCCGAGAGCCTAGGATTATGCGTTGGGTTGCAGTGATGGCCCGTCATCCTGAGGAGGGTACAGAGATTGTCCAATTTCCACCTGAGTATTTTCGTTGGTTGGGGAACCAACTTTTTGTGATTCAGGGCTTTCCATATGAAGAACTGAGGTTTAATGATGCAGGTGCATCTCACCCTTTTCTTAATTAAAGAAAAATCCAAGTGGAGCATGAAGACGTGGACCAGCGGAGCTGAATAAAGGGAAAAAACAGAGAAAATCTCCCTTAAAGCAGTTAAAGAAAAAAAATTTAAAGAGAGAATGGATAAGACTAGATAGACTTCCTATTATTAATAGCCATGCACGCTTTTTGGAGAGTTTATGTAGAGAAAAATCAGAAGAGGATAGGATCGATCCTTCATAAGACTTTTTATATAAATGTAATGCAATAGGGGTGTAATAGATATCTTATTTTGTGAAGAAAATTGTGAGTGGGCAAGATGTAGCCGAGCATGAGTTCGTTTTAAGGCTGAAAGGCCTTAACTTTGTAATTGTTCCGTAAATATATAAAAGTGTGTTCATGTCTGTGTTAATTGTATACGCTATGTGTTTTATAAATGAGTCAAAACTTGTGTTTTGTATTTAAAAATGGTGTTGCAGGCACTCGGCGGCAGCTGCATGAATGTTCAAATGGGAGCAAGACAAACTATAACGGTGAATTAATTAAAAGGCTTCCCAAAGATTGAGTGGGCCCATAACCCACAGGTCCAGGATTAAGATTTTTAAAGAATTTGGGATTTTGGGCAACCCCCAAAATCTCATTTTCATCATTTAAGACTTGCAAAGGAGGAAGGTATGAGTGGTGATAGACTCACACTAATTGCAGAATGTCAAGGTGACAATTTTTGTGCAACAAGCTTGACTTTCTATCTTTTGTTGCATCAATGGCAATCTAATATGCAGTAGCAGTGCAACTATAAACCATTCTTGATGTTGTTGCGGAGCTATGTTGAAGCTTACTTGATCCAATAACACCTTAAATCTCTGATCAAACTTCCAAACAGACTCAGTAGGTTTCTGTTTGATTTCTTTCAACTCGGTGATACACTACGACTCAGACTTTGGCTTCTTAAACTCTTTTATCAAAGATGTTTTAATATCTACAAATGTTATGTTCCGATTATTTGAATACTTCATATACCATGTCAATGATCTATCTCGGAATATCATAACGAGATGCACTTTCTTTATATTCTCATCTTTGATCTGCTTTGTTTTCCATATAGCTTCACATAAAAACCAAAATTGTTCTGGATCCTCCAATCCAGTTCCTTTAAAAATAGGTTGTTTAATATCGCCATCCATACTTCTTCTTGGAGGGGGGGGGGGGGTAGAGTAAGGGGAGGGGTAGAGTAAGGGAGGGGATGGGGGTAAGAGGGGTAGGGAGAGGGGAACGAGGAGGCGAAAAGCCAAAAATACCCTAGCTATTACTGGATTTTGGCTTTTGCAAACTCTCAGACTGAGAGGGTGAATATGCAAAGTTACTTGGGGTTATCAAGGTGGCTTTCTTCTCTTTCACTTCTAGATACACTTAAAAAAGGACTATAATCAATCTCTACAAAGGTCTTAGGGTCTTGTCCACGAGATCTACTCTTAGTATCTACTTTATATATCTTTCCACTTCACGTTATTGTGATCTATTGCTCAGATTTATTCTCTCTTCTTCCAAACATAGGTAAAATAGCAATATGATTCCATCCATAAAACTCCTTTTTCACGCAAAAGCATTTTAATCCAAAGTTTAAGAGATTTTAAATACTTACCTCGTGGTCCTTTGATGAATCGTTGTTCCGCTTCGCTGTAAGAAACGATCGAGTCTACAACGAACTTAGTAATGAATCCTCCCAAGATGCTATCAATATAGAAATCGACAGCCCTTGAAATCCTATTGTCAGTGCTCTTGAGTTATTGTATCAGTTCATGAGTCCACACCCTAGGTTCTTCACCTTCAAAACAATTCTTCCTTTCGGTCAACCTCGATATCCACTCATACAACTCAACAGGAAATGAAATGAAGAAAATATTGTATTGATCTGTAAAAATACACTTTTGTAACCAAGCTTCAGATGTCAGACGAGAGTTTATGTTTTCTTGATCTACAAATTCTCGCTCTTTTAGTTTTATCCAGTCTTGAATCTCCTTCGACATGTACCACATCCACATATCCTTCAATTAGATCTTGGTCCAATCGACGAAACGATTTGTTGGCTTGGTTTGGGCTGACCCAACTTCAATCTACACTATGCACCAACAAAATCCTCAAATACTGGCCCTTTTAGCAATGACCTGTAAGCAGATGCAGTCTTACCTAAAGTGACTATGGGAGGGTGCAAAACCAGGTTTCTACATCCTTGAAGGATTAGGAGATGTGGTATTATTATGTTATATTATTTTTAGCATTTGTAAATCACTTCACCACATTAGATTAATCACTTAAACATGCCATATAAACCAACACTGTGATGAAGTAAAATGCAACTATAATCGTTGCTACTCTACAACAAATAATAAGAAAATATACACATCAAAACACCAATTTATAGTGGTTCACCCTAATGTGGGGCTACACCCACACAAATTGTTGCTTAATATAATGAATCTTTGAAAACCAAATAGTTCTTGGTCTGCACACTAAGCTGCAAGATGTCTGCACACTCAACTGCGGACCCAGGTCTTTGCGCACTTAATTGTAGATCCTCGCCTTCTCTACCAAATTACAGATCACAATAGTTTTCTCATAACACTAGTCTAGATCAATTCGATTTGATATTTCTTCTTATTATTTTACCCTATATATTATTACATTGTAGAGTTACATCATCAAAATATCATGGTCCAAATACCATGGACTCCCTAAAACAAGCAACTATGGTCCCAAAACCATTGATCCCTAACAAAATCACACGCTTTTACAAAAAGGAGGGGTTTTGACCCACCCCGAAGCCCTTGCAACACTGTGCAATATATTCAAAATGCTCCACTGTGTTGTCCACTTTGGGCTCCGCCCCACAAAATGCGAAGTCTTTGCCAAAATCTAGGCCAAGTTGGGTTGCGCCCAACATGTCATTTTGTTAACTTCATGATAAGTGGTATGGTACCACCATTCGACCAAGGGAAGCCATTCTGCCCACTTATGTGACTTTTTAGAAGCATATCATCTAAAATAGGTTTCCAACACTTGTTGACCACCTTTGTTTTACCATTATCTTGGTTATGATATGGCGTGTTCATCTTCAGTTATGCACCTTGAAGTTTGTTGATGAATATGTAGTCCCAATCTGAAACAATGAAAGTGTGTGTAGCATCTAGTATAAAGATCTAATCCATGAAGGCCTATATAACTAAAGGAGTGAAAGAATGAGTTAGGGCACAAAAATGAGTAGCTTTTGAAAGGAAACCTACCACCACCACGATCACCAATTTGTTACCCATTTTTGGGATTTCCATAATAAAAACAATTGAAATTTCTATCCAGATCTTTGTTGGGATTGGAGTTCCATAATAAAAAACAATTGAAATTTTTGTCTAGATCTTTGTTGGGATTGGTAGTGGTTGCAATGAACCTCGTATCTTTACTCCCCTATTTTTTTGAAAACCATCATGTGATGCTACAAAATCCTAGATATTTATTTTCATGCCTTCCAAGAAGAATGAATGCTTAGTTCTTTCATAAGTTTTATGAAAGACAAAGTGAACTATTGTTGGTTATGAATGTATCTTCTCTAAGACCGGTTTTTCAGGGTTGTATATTTTACCAAAACAATGTGGCCTTTATATTACAATATATCTCGTTGCCACGTATAAATTTTAGGAGGGTTGGGATTTGTTTGAAGTCATTAAATCGGCTACCTTGGTATATTTTTCATAGTCAGTCTTGTGAGCTTCCTTAAGCCATCCTAGACTTGGTAATGCTAAGGAAAGGAGTGACACATCCACTTCAAATTGTTTGATCAACCACAACATTCTCTATACCTTTCTTATATATGAGATCATAATCATATCACAACATCTTGATGACCCATTTATGTTGCTTTGGTGAATACAATCATTGATGAAAAAAATACCTTAGACTATGATGATCAATCTTAATCTGAAAATTCCTCCCTACAAGATAAGGTCACTAAGTCTCCACTGCATGAAAGATAGCCATCATTTCATTCTGAAATGTGGATTTTCCCAAATTGCAATCACACAATTACTTACTAGTGAATGCGATGGGGCATTCTTATTTTATCAAAGACTACTAGCAGACCTGTTCCTAGAGCATCATATTCCAACACAAAATATTATTAAATACATACATTGTGTTAAGTATAAAACCCCTTGTTAAGCCATAGATATTGAACTTTTACATTAATAGTGTGATATATGTAGGTCAACCAAAACCTTTAATTGTACCATTTCATTATTATTGTATCATTTGCTCCCTATATATACACTAAGGAAACCTAGTCTTAGGATCATCTTATCTTCTCCTTCATATTGAATTCAATGTAAAAGGAGTTTCCTAGCCCTAGTTGAATATCATTACGGTTTGGAAAGCTTCAAGGGTTGTACTATCATATCTTATGATGAGTACATATTTGAATTCATTGTAAAAGGAGGTTTCCCAACCCTGATTGAATATCACTAGGGTTTGGAAAGCTTTAAGGGTTGTACCAACGTATCATATGATGAGTACATATTTGAAGTTCATCTTTATGCATGATATGATTGCCTTATAGGGTTAACAACTTATTGGCACACATTTGCTATTGTTTCTCCTATATTACTTTGTTGATTGGGGTTGAAAAGGTGAAACTGCATTTTTTTATGCTTATTTACAATTTATATGAATCCTAAGGTTGTAAATTCACATGCATTAGATTTGAGAAACTTTTAGAAAAAAACTGAAATTTATAAATTTGCATTGAAGAGTTGAGAGCATAAATTTCTACATGTATGCCTAATAATGCAAGGTCTTAGTAACTGCAAAATTATATTAAAAATAATTAGACTTCTCAAAATTTTCAAACAAAATCGAAAAACCACTATGTTCAACAATCTTTAGACCATAATTTTGAAGAACATCTTATTTAGAAAACTATCAAATAAACTTCTTAAATTATAATCATGAACAACCTTTACAAAGCTTGTTATAGACCATACTTTTGAAGAATTCTCTACTATCGAGCATTCAATGTAACAATTTTCTTATTTTCTTATTTAACTTGGGTGTTGAGTTGTTAGAAATGGCAAATAAATCATGTTTAAGAAAATTTATGGCAGAAGAAAAAAAATCATAGCCAAGCTAGACACTAAATTGGTGTATGAGACCCCCTTACTTGTTGGACAAAGTATCCCCTCATGCAATGATTTGACTATCAAAATTTTATGAAAGTGTACATACTCTACCCCTCTAGATTTGGATCGATAATCTTTAAAAAAAAAAAAAAACATATTTTGAACTATTAAACCCACTCAAACTATACATACAATTTAAATTAATAAATTAATTTTTATATAAAGCTTTATATTATGTGATAAAAACTTTAATCCTATAAAATTACAATAATAAAACGTATAGATATCACTTTTAAAAAAAATCTAGATATTACTAGCTCAACTTTTGCCAAATGGTGCATCCTCTCATCTTCTATCTTAGTCATTGGATTTCATTTTCTTCATTATGACTTCGTTTCTAGTTACTTTCGCATATTGGAATTTGTGAACTTATGCCTTAGCTGAATATTGCTTGTAATATATTTTCATAAATCCAAATTTTCCCTTGTATACTGTTAAATTTCAAGCTTATGTTACATTTTTCTCACACACCTTGCTTAACCATTTCATTGGATATCTCCATTATTTATTAAGTTTCACCTTAAGATTACAATTTTCTCGTTCACCGTGCTTGGGAATTTCATTGGTTCATCTCCACTTTCGAGGAACATCTTCATGCCTATCTTGATGACCTATTTTACTGCTGTGTTCAACACTTTTAGCAATGATGGATGGAACGTCTTTAGCAAATGCCATCAGATGTCCTGAAAGTATACATATCTATTATGTTCCTCGACATAAATATGTTGACAAAATTAGTTTTGTTTTGGTATTCTTTTACAAACGTCAAACTGCTCTCAGAAATGACATCACATGTATCATTAATGAAAATAAGTGTTACTGCTCATGCCAAAACACAATACGGAAGACCGTGTATACAATATGTAAGACCAGAGAACTGAGTATTGAAATATTTAGGTGAACTGTTTCAAAAATTCTTTTGCTACAAGCCGTCCACGAGTGTTCACGGAAAGTTTCAGCTCGCTTATCTCTTTATCAATATCCTGCAAGATATTCGCCCAGCAGTTAAAAAAGGACCCCATATTCTTAAGATATTACTGAATCGCTATTGTCTAACAACCTACAACTTTTTCTTTAAGCAATGAAATATCTACAAATGTTAAGCAGCTCCTAATGAATTCAAATTATTTCAGGCTCTGGCTCAGTAAATTTTCTTGATCAAATTAACTCCATGGTTGACCCAAAGAAAGGGGCAAACGGAAGCACATTAACTACTTAAAGAAAAGACTTCGACACTTCTCTTCATCCATCCAAAGAATGACAGATGCCATAATATAGACAAGCATCTCTTTTGTGGAAACTGTAGTATCGTAACATATTCACAGTAACTAGTTAAAGAAAAGGCTTAGACACTTCTCTTCATCCATCCAAATAATGATAGATTCCATAATATTAACAAGCATCCATTTTGTGGAAACAGTAGTATAGTAACATATTCAATGGGGATGCTATCCCGTTTAATTCAAGAGCTCATTGTTTTTAGGTCAGAGTTGGCAACATCGTTTTCTGCAAGGATTAACATTTTCAGAAAAGATGGGACCAAGCCGGATATGTTTGCTCTCGTTGCTTAATATAAGAGGGGGTAGTCTATAGAGTCAGGATGGCTCGATTTATGATTCTTTACCTATTCTTTAACTTTCAGCAATAAATTATACGATGTGTTTTCTAAAAAGAAACGAAGTAAAAAAAAGCTCAAGTTTAGGTGTTGGCATACAAGTAGAAAAATGACGAAACCCTTCTAAAACGAAAAGAACCACCAACGAAGACATAATTTGGTAATTGGCATATGAATTGCCTAACAAGTTCTTAATATACTGTTGCGGAGACTTAACCTTGAGATTTTCTGCATAAGCCAATGTCTCTTCCTTTAACACTATGACTTATTGAACTCACAGGTAGTAACTAAGCTGAAACCTAAGTTACCAAGAAATGGAAAGGGATACAGATCCAGATTCAGATTCCGATACGGATCCACTAGATTTTTGAAAAGCCAAGATCCGGATACAGTTGGGAAATGCCACATACTAAAAAATGCAATAACCTTTTTTAAATATTTTAAAGTAAAAACATGATGCATCAGGCTTTATACAAAAAAACAAAATTGTAAATACAACAGTGTCTCATCAATGATTACGCTATTGATATGATGATGTAGAGTACATCTAACAACTTGTCCAAAAATGGCTCTACATCCTCATCATTTGAATAGTTCAACTCTACATCATGATCAACATGTCATCTTCCTTGAAACCTGCCTTAAAATCTAAAAAATTTCATCTATTTACAATGGTAAATGAATATTGTACACTGTTGAGATCATGCTATAGTCTATGTATCATCTGTTCTAAGAGGACTCTTTACCTAGAGTTACAAGGGATTGATCTAGTTAAATTTTTAATAACACAAGCATCCTTTTATAGACTACATTATTATCTATGCATTGTCTCAATGTTTTCCTATTAGCATTATCAAAAATTGAAAATTAAAATTTTGATGTGCAAGACCTTTCTCGCTAGCATTATCATGTGCTATACAACTTGTAGGTAATTAATACCTTACTTGTAAACTATTTAGGATACAAATTACTAATAAGTAATATAACTAAAAATCTAAATAGAATATCTTCTTTTGAGGGTTTCAAACAGGTGGCAAATATCCTTTAAAATGTAAACAATAAACCAAAACTCTAATGTCATTTTCTGTGTGAGGCCTAGCTGGCATAGGATCCCTTTCAGTAGGATGGGATCCATTTCCGAGTTTGAAGGATCTATTTATGTGGTGGATCCTATGGGGATGTAGATGGATCCATATCCATATCATATCTGAAACGCAGATTTGCGGATCCAACATCAAGACACCGTAGATCTGATAACACAGGTTGATACATATCTCAATTGTTGTTGTTTAAGCTCAAGGGAAACAAACGATGAGTAAGAAAAGAGATTGTTTACTGTGAATGTTCAGATTGTGAAAAATGGCATATGACAACTGAAATAAAGCTTTTAGCATATTTTTAAAGTGACTTCCATGTTAGTTTTCCAGTTGTGAACGTAGAAATAGTGAATTGTGATATCTAATCTAACATTTGAAGACACAAATGAATGGTAGTGTGTAATATTTAATACATATCTCCAAATCTCATGATTCTCAACTATGAGTTCTTAACAAGGTTGCATATAATAGGCCTAGCAAGTAGGATAAACTTGTTTATATCTAACAAATGATAGAAGACATCTAAAATGCCTGACGAATCAAATATTTCCTGGGGAAGGTGAAATAGGCTATAAATGAATTTCTGTTTGTTGGCAGAATCATATTAAACCTCACTGACAGAATACAGCAACACTTCTCACTTGTCCTCGGTAAATGAAATGCAGATATTCTATCAGTGTCCCACTCAAATTGGAGCAAGTTAACCTGTATATTAAACTATGTACAACATGTGTGTCAGTGCCAATTACTCTTACATCATGAATTACAGCTCCAGTGCTAGAGAGAAAGCCCAGAACCACGCAGCACTTACAGAAGATGATCTTTAATGAATTTATTATTTGATAGACCATCCATAATAATTTCTAAAGTGAAACAGGAAACAATATGAAGAAATGGAATAGAATTGAATAGGATTTGATTAAATGTCGACAAGGCCACATTGACCTATGGGACGGGGTGTTATATCTTTGTGATGCCCTAACAGAAATACATAGGGAAGATTACCTGCAAGCAGAAAAGCAGAAAAGTGCATGTTTAAGACATACAAGGTGAGAGGACACCTATATTCCAGTCCCCAACCTAGAATTACTTATCTTGGCAGCCCCCCAAGAAGTGTCGATTTCAATTTATTGGTCCTATAGGTCATCCTCATTGCACGTTTTGCTGTCTTCCATCTGGCTGTCTCTGAAAACTGCTTCCCATGCAACCATCTCCAAAGTCGAAACCCATTGGAGAAAGCATTCCTCTAGTCCTACCTCCTTTGCAACATAAACTAGCCAAGTCCTGTCATCCCATTCTTCCTTCTTCCATTTCCATCTCCTCATTTCACAACTTAGTTGGGCTATGGTGTGCTTCTCCGGTTCTCCCCAGTATGTTGACAGTGAGGTATTTTTGTACCTTTATTGTGTGGGGTTGAAATGATCTATGTAGTATTACTTTCTTTTTTACCTTCCCTTCCTGTAGCACCCTTGGATATATTCTTTCATCGTTATTGTCAATTGGGCATTAGCTTTTCAATATGTTCCACCTCTCCAACCATTTTCTGCATTGTAGTTTCCAAGTATGCTTTTTTCTCTTCAAGATCAATTTAATGATTTGGTTAGGCATCCTTTCACTCTCCATGGTTGATATAGGATCAACCTCCTTATTGTTTCAGCTCAGTAGTGTATAAACCTATTTCAGTTAACATGATTTCATATGGTGTGGACACTGTTACTGCAAAAAACTAGCAGGCCTAGTGCAAAGCCTCACCTCAATGGCCTCTCTCCAGCTATTTAGTGGTGGATGTTATCCCCACAAGGGAGGCTTTTGTAAAGAAATCACCAACAAGATCTTCAACAAACAAGGGCTCAAGGGTGATACAAGGCCTAATGATTAAAGAGGAAGATACCGCCTAAACATTGAAAGGCTGAGTAAGAGTTCCAAAAGTTTAAGTACACTTTCCTAAGACCTTTATGATCTAGATAAAAACTCTTGTAAGATAGGCTTTTTATAATATGAAGGTTTAGGGCATACAACAGCTTAAGAAATAGCCTATAAATGATAAGATCAAGAAAGAGAGAGGTTATCAGAAATACAGGCAAGGGTCAGGTAAACAATGAGGTTTTTATAGTTGAAAATGCTTATGACATCAATACTTATCTAGATGTCAGCCCTTATTTTAGGGTAAACATATGTAATTGATGCTAGATTTTACCTTCTTATATTTATTTAATGCAATCCCTACCAAAACGGAAATAACAAATAGACATAAAATTGCTATAAAATGCAGATTTACTCTTACCCTAACCTTTGTTTATATGCATTAAGAGACAAAAGAAAGGAGAAATTAAGATGCTCACCAGCTACTAGACTAGTGCCTTTTCTCAATTGGGAAAATGGAGTTAATTAGGACAAGGTATGGTAGAGGGCCTTGGATGAAGAGGGTCGAAGACTAATTCTCTTCACTTAAAAACCCTAGCAATTTTTATATATGGGAGATTTAAGGTCAAGGGATGCATAGACCAAGTTTCCTTGATGGATTCCTGCAAAACAAATTTTACATACCATAAAGAATCAAAGTTTCAAGAAAAATGTTGCATTTTTTAATATGGCACAAACAGAAAGTATAATTTCAGAAATACAGCAACAAAATGGAAGATAATAACAATTAAAATTACACAATTTCCACAAGAATCACTTCATCAATCGAGACTCCCTCCCAAGACAATTCGCTCAACTAAATATCAATTACATCTTGGAGAAAAATACAAGAGAAAGTGCACACTTCTTAAGAGAGAAAGAGAGAAGTGTGATGATACAAATGAAAGTGACTTCCCTCTATTTATATGAGGGAAGCCAAGTCACTTGTCACAATTTTACAAGTAAAAGCCCTAAAAGTTTGCTCAAGTGTTCAACTAGGACTAAAGATCACAAGCCAACCTTAAGATAGCTCTAAAACATAATAAAGACATCAAAATCTCCCACACATGTGGGAATAAATGCTTTCCAACATGACATCATATTCCTAAAATGGACAATCTCCATCAAGCAAGTGATCAAGTGGTCCATGAGTGATCATCACTCCAAAGAAATCAACAAAGTGCATGGGAACACCTCCAAATAAGATCTCCTCCACCATGACGTTATCTCCAAGAAGGCTCACATCACCCTTTTAGGGCATGTGGGTATGATGTGGCAAGCTTTGAGGCAAGTGTTCACATCTAGACATGAGGTGTTATCCCTCCCAAGTCATCCAAGTGATCTCTATCATCATCTAGGCTCTAGAACAATCAACATCCAACAAACAACCTCAACGCCAACCAGAGGGTGTCCTGGGTCCATTTGGGCGGAAAATCATCAAATGAGCCAATGCCTTAGCTTCCTAGTACATTGTTTCAGCATATGGAGGTGTAGCAAGAGAGGTACAACCATGTGGAGGCTCCTCAAAGCCAAACATTCATCTCAAGAGGGCAACGTTGGGGCTGCAATGTCATATCTACTCTCTCGAGAATGGGTAAAACGCCCTCTAAATGGTGTTGGATAGGTGTCAAGTCATCCTTCAGAGGATCTCTATTGAATGAGTAATAAACCACCTCAAACATACCCTTAAGATCAAGTGAGATCAATGCCATTAGGTACAAAAAGAATTAAAGTATCATAGTGGACCATATTCAATGTTAGGGCACAAAATACATTCACACAAGCCTTTCCTTCCAATGTCTTTCTAGCTTAGGTTTTCTAAGCAAGTTACCACACTTGTGTTATGGATGATTATACCTTCAGCCTTATTAGGTGCTTCCAACCACTAAGGGGAAGGACATTTCATAGGTAGACCCATCAATCCATGTGTACATACGATGATGGTAGTGATTTGGGTGGGCATGACTTCAAGGAAGATGGCCATATCCATGGTACAAGCTGATGCAAGTCCAACATCTCCAAGTGCTATAATGAGAAGAGGGAGCAATCATGGAGGCATGAGTTACCCCTTTCCTCTTCTTTCTTTTTCCACCCTGTTGTCCACAATTTTGTCAAAAATCCAAGGAAGCAGTGTACGAGGAAGTCAAGAATTTTTTTCGAAAATCAAAGTCATCTGCTAGCATGAAGTCATCATTGTAAACCCAATTTCTACATAGATTTATTGTGAATGATGCTCGTATGACCATTTAAATATCTAACACCTAAGTAAGCCTCTTAATTTGGCAAAGGATTTCATCCTAGGAAGTTTTTTAACCTCCCCGAATTGTGTGTTTGTAAACACGCCTAATCGATAGAGTTTTTCTTTCGGCAATAACCCCAAAGCCAAGGTGGAATTCCTTGACAAGGTCTTAGGTGAGTCCTAGTGTTTCTCGAGTCTGATGTAAATGTGTGTTTAGGAATAATTTTAGTGCATGGTCTTGTTGCACCTATTTTGTCACAAGTGCAACTAAGCAGTTGTACAAATTTTTCAAAGTTCAGAATCATCGGTCAGCCTTTTGATGTATCATTATGAACTCAATTTCCGCAAATTGTAATGTAAATGATGCTAGTATAATTGTTTTATTATGTAGCAATCTAGGTAAGCCTTTGATTTTGGCAATGAATTTCATCCTAGGAAGTTTTTCGTTTCACCGCATTATGTGTGTTTCTAAAAACGAATAATCGGCATAGTTTTTCTCTCCAGCTTAACCCCAAAGCTAGAGTGGAATTTATTGTCGAAGTCTTAGGTGAGTCCTAGTGCTTTTAGTCGAGTCGCTTGTAAAAGTGATTTGGGAATAACTTAAGCTATTTGGCTAAATTAATTTAGTACAGATCACTTGGTCTACTAGATCATATTGTGTTGCAAAATTGGGTAATAGTTTGAGGGTCTATAATGACTGGCTATTCCCCCTTTGAGGGTTGATTTTGTAATTATCTGATGTAAAAATATTTTAGTGCATGATCCCTTGTAATCAAGCACCATGGTTAAAGTATTTGAGGGTGGAAAAATAATTAATCCCCTCAAGTGTCCCTTATTCAAATTTCCTGGAAAAAATTAAATTAAATCTTAAACCAGAATTTAGAGTCAAAATTAAAATTAGAGATTAATTTCTCCAAATGAAAAATGTAACGAATAAAATATATATAAATAATGTAAAATAATATAAATGATAATAAGCAGAAATAATTATTAGTTAAGTAGTAATTAGGTTGAAGAGGCATGCCTAATTGAGACATGACTCTTCATGAAGAGACACTTGCCTGATATATAAGCAAGCCTCTCGTTCTCATTTGTAAATCATTCATTCATTCTTATTCATATATTTTAATATAATATTTATATCCTCAATGGATAACTTCATATTCCAAGTCTTTTGGAGTAATTAATTTATAGAAGGAACTTTGTTCGCTTCATTTGGTATCAGAGCAGTTCGGTCCTCTAGGTTGTTTAACCGGTGCACAAAGCTCATTCTCTGATCCAAGTCTTTGGCTATCCACTCTTCATCAAATTTATTGGTGCTGCAGTTCAAGAGTTTCGCTACATATGTGGGGTTTCTCCGTCTCGCTACCAGGCCTTTGGGCTATATATATATATATATTATATAATATATATCAAAAAATAATAATTAAGATTATTAATTTATAAAAAAAAAAAAATCAAATTCAAAAAATATAAATAAAATAAGTGCATAATAAAGATAAGAGGGAATCTTTCCAAGTATATTTAAACTTTTTACATGGAGAAGCCCGTGGTTTTAAAAACAACCCATGGTAATAGCGCATGGCATTTTAACATCGTGATTGTGTCATATGAAAAGACGTGACCTTTATATTTATTAAGTGGGGTGACATTAAAAATCTATCAAGGAAGTAATTAATTAAATAAAAAAGGGGACCTATTTATTATTAAAAAAAGAAGAAGTGAAACTATTATTATTATAAGATAATAAAGTTACTTTGAAAATGGGTCTTAATATAAAGAAATACATACATATATATAGGGCAACAATATCAAGAAGTATTTTTTTTAATAAAAGGGTATTCAAGTTTTTAACAATCCACATTAAAGAGAATATTTGGAAAATATATATAGAAAAAAAAAAGATTTATTAAAAAAATGAAAAACAAAGTAATTTAAAAAATATTTAATATTCAAGAAGCAAAAATGGAGTCTAATACAAAAATGAAGGCCATAAAATTCCCAGAAACCTTACCCAAAGACAATAAATCGTTATTTAACATTAAAGGAACTCTCGCAGGAAAGATGTTATTATTTCTATTTCTCGGCAGAAGATGCAAATTATATAACATCTAAAATCGCAAACCAACTAGCGATTCCAAAGTCAAATATAACTGAAAAATTAGACTTTTTTTCACAATAAAATATATGACATAGCCAATTTACAGTTAAACATTGAAGATTATACATTTGTATCACAATTCTCAGTTCAGACTCTATGGAACAATCAAGGTGACAATATTTTGGGTTTACCTTGGATGGAAACTCTAGGTTCCTTTATTCTAAATACAAAGAAGAAGTTTTTAACATTTTCTTACAAGAAGAAAAAAATAACACTCCAAGATTTTACACTAAAACCAAATTCAGTAACACCAGAAGATATCTCAAATATTTCAAAAGTAATGTCTCAAGAAGGTAAAAAAGTATTACAAAATATGCAAAAAGAAATTGACAAAATCAATGTTGACAAAAATGAAGAAGTTTCTTGATTTAAAAACCATAGCGAAAAATTACTGTCGCAAATTAAGAAACTTAAGAAGGATAAGAAGTCATTAGAAAACAAGGTACAACAACTTATTGAGAAAGAAACATCAAATGTAGGAATTCAAGTTGATGACAAAATAACAAATACCGATCCAGTGAATGTTTCATAACCAACTCGACGACATCTTCGCTAGAAGAAAATCTAAAAATTGGCACATGCCCAATAAGGGAAAGTAAAGTTCCCTATCGGCATCCAAATCATGAGAATAGACAACTCAACCAAGCTACTTATCGGAACCATTCAGACCAGAAAAAACAAATTGAAGTTCCATATAATAGTGATGTACCCTCAATCCAGTGTTATGCTAACAAGTCGTAACAAAATTCCAGTGATCAAAATACTATACAGAAGATTAATCTCGGATGGTCTGATCCCTTCTCAATGTGACAATTTTGTTTGTCACTAAGAAAATCATATCGACTTGTATCGACGAGGATACCTATTCTAAGAGAGAAAGACATTCGAAGCCGAAAAAGAGATCAAGCCGTTTTTCATCGACAAGCTTTGAGGACGAAGCTCTTTGAGCAAAGAGGCAATGTAACGAATAAAATATATATAAATAATGCAAAATAATATAAATGATAATAAGCGTAAATAATTATTAGTTAAGTAGTAATTAGGTTGAAGAGGCATGTCTCATTGAGGCATGACTCTTCATGAGGAGACACTCGCCTGATATGTAAGCAAGCCTCTCGTTCTCATTTGTAAATTGAGGATATAAATATTAT
>APFE031327829.1:109264-132309 GCA_000404065.3 Pinus taeda
TAATATTTATATCCTCAATTTACAAATGAGAACGAGAGGCTTGCTTACATATCAGGCGAGTGTCTCCTCATGAAGAGTCATGCCTCAATGAGACATGCCTCTTCAACCTAATTACTACTTAACTAATAATTATTTACGCTTATTATCATTTATATTATTTTGCATTATTAGTATATATTTTATTCGTTACATTGCCTCCTTGCAATCAAACACCATGGCTAAAGTATTTGAGGGTGGAAAAATAATTAATCCCCTCAAGTGTCCCTTAAATTTTCTGGAAAAAATTAAATTAAATCCTAAGCCAGAAAATTAATTAATTAATGTAGAGTCAAAAAATTAAAATTAGAGATTAATTTCTCCAAGTGAAAAATATTTTAGTGCATGATCCCTTGCAATCAAACACCATGGCTAAAGTATTTGAAGGTGGAAAAATAATTAATCCCCTCAAGTGTCCCTTGAATTTTCTGGAAAAAATTAAATTAAATCCTAAGCTAGAAAATTAATTAATTTAGAGTCAAAAAATTAAAATTAGAGATTAATTTCTCCAAGTGAAAAATGACCAAAAAATTCGTCGGTCAAAAAGAAATTAACTTTTGGAGATCCCCCAACAAAGCAAAAATGGATATTTTAGTAAAATTTGAGCCCTTGGACATTGGTGGTTAAGTCAAAGTCAAATTTTTTAGAAAAATAATCCAAAATATTTATTTTTGGATTAATAAAAAATGGTTTTTATGGGAAATTCGAAAATTTCTCAAAAATAAATATTTTCGACGGCAAAGATTAAAATATGATGAAATATTTATCAATGATCGAGATTACTCTAACAAGGACCAAACCAACTAGCCGTTATTTTCCACATGAGGATTTATCTATAAATTAGAAGCCTTTTTGCTTCTCAAGTCACGATGATGAAAGCTCTGACTCTAGTCAAACGTAATTTTGTAATGTTGGTTTAGTTCCACTGATCTGTTGAGAATGTTTGAAATATCAAAATAAAATACATTGGGATTCAGTTCATGGTGTTCTTTCTCTGACGATCTGTAGTATGTTCTTTCCTATATTGTACTTAAAATTTTATAGCTTGTTTATTCATTAGATGGTGATAGGAATATTTTATTGGTAGATTTTGGATCTATCTTAGGTGATCTGATTCGCCATATGTCTAACAAGTTTTCTTGAAGAAAATATGAAGTGTATGCAGGCTCCCTAGACCTTGGGCTCCAAGTTCACAGACTTTTGAGGAGAGCCGACCTTGCTTGGGCTCCGAGAATTTTGTTTGGTTTTCTTACTTCGCTAAGGTTGTGGGCAATACCATAACTTTTGAACCCACATTTGATCTATTGTCATTATTCATCATTTTAAAACTTTTACTCAAAAATATTTTATGTCCACAAGCATTGTATATTTGTATATATCTTATAAATATTTCTTTTGTAAAACATATTTTCTAACCCTTGTTTTGCAAAAATTGGGGTTTTGGGTTTATTTTATTTTTGCATATATTGGGGTTTTAGGAAATTTCTTTTTTCAAGTTAAGGAATAAATTTTTGAAGTTTCTAGCCCATAAAAGCCTAGATAGCTATGGTTTCAGGGCCATTTTGGGCACCTTAAGCAGGCTAGAAAACCCTATCTGCAGCCATAAAAGACCTACCCAAACCCTAACGTTGGCCATGCAGGATTGATTACTTACTGCAATTTGATTTCTTGACTAATAATCTCTTGTTTGCAGGCCTGAAACCAAAGAAATTTTTTTTGCAGTGGTTTATCCCACTGGGGTTTTGATTTTACAGGCCTCTCTCTTCATTTTGTGAGCCACAACCCTGTTCCTTAGTGCCGTAAGGCCTTAAGGCTTCCCATTTTTCCTTGGAAACCCTCCATCCACCTTATTTTAGTGTGCCGCAGGCCTGGTCAAGCTTCAAGCCCCTCTCGTTGACCCCTCCTCTATCTTTTGTGGTGTGCCGTAGACCCTAAGGGATCTCCCTCTTCCCTATCGCAGGCCTACAAGCCTCCCTTCCCTCATCGCTGCCCTCTTCCAACCCTTTACTTTGTCATTCATTGGGTTCACAACAGTATTTTAGGACTAACAATTTATTTTGCAGATGTTCCAGGGAATATTGGGGCTGACTTTTGTGGTTGCAGGTTGATAGATTCATTGGAAGACATTCCAGTAGTTAAACTAGTCACCAATAGGGCCATACGGCCTAGCAATTTGCCTCCTTATCCTTCTCTCCTCCTCACTGTTTCATTTGCAGCTTCAAGAAACATTGTTTACAGTGGTATAATACATCTAAACAGTGGCCGCAAAACTAATTAACAGTCACTATAATACATTGAGAAATCATTTGCATTCATTTGTTAGTCACCTTTTAGCATTTTTTTCATAAATTTTGTCATATTCCTAACCCGGAATATTCCTCAAACCCTAGTAAAAACTCAACCAGAAAAATGCACAAGTGGTATAGTAGCACATAGATATAATAATAGTAGTGCAGCAACAATAATATATATACGAAATATAAACAGATACACAAGAAATGCAGCGAGAAATGCTAAGTCATTTTATTATACTGAGTAAAGAATGAGTACAGAGGTAATCAGAAAGACAACACCTCGACTTGCTCAAGGCAAGTGGAGAAATATACTCAGAATAGCAAAGAAATGGCTCCTCTCTGAACTGCGTCCAAGATGCTGGAGATCTGCAGTGCTGTTGCTACTGCTAGAAATCAAATGAGGATTTGGGGTTGATCCCCTCCTCAAAAAATGTTGAAACTCTAGAATCGGACTCTCCTCAAGAAACCCAGAAAAACAGTGCTGCAAACTAGCTAAATAGCCAACATGCTCTAAGTCAAAATGATTAACACAAATGCTCATAACCGGAACGATCAAAATGAGGGGACTCCTCTCTCTTTTATAGCCTTTGCCTCTCTCAATCCCAAGGCTCACCTCCTCCTGCGTGATTCTTCTCTTGCCATGTGTTTCTACCCTCCTGCACAGTCCCTCCATGTGTCTGCGTGGGCTCCATTTCTGCGTCCGCCTTTGGCCTCCCTTGGCTCCCCTTTAAGTCAGAACGTTGTGCTACTAGGAAGTGAATTTTTATTCTAAAAGTGAGTTATGTCCCCCTTACTCACTTTTTTATTTACAAATAACTATAGAAGGCAAAAATTGAACAAAATCGAATATTCCAATTAGCCATGGCTAATTAGGAATATTACAGTCTCCCCTGGCAAAATGTTGCTTGACCTCAAGCAACTGAAGTGATGGATGTTGTAAGATCTTCTCACTCTTCCAAGTGGCATCCTCATCCTGCAAATTCTTCCACCTCACCATGAATTCTCGGACCGTCTGGCTCCGCAACTGCCTCTTCCTGGTATCAATGATAGCCTCCGGCTGCAATACCAAATGCCCCTCGTCATCCATGGGTGGTAGCTCATCTGTCACTGTCATCTGCTGCCCCAATGCCTTCTTCAGGCATGATACATGGAAAATGTTATGAATCTTGCTGCCTTGGGGCAGCTCCAACTCATATGCAACCTGTCCAATCTTGCGTATCACCCTGTATGCCCATAAAAGCAAGGCTTGAGCTTTTCAATCCCCTTCTGCTTCAGTGACGACTGTCGGTATGGCTGTATTATGTAATCGTAGGTAGACCATGTCCCCTACCTCGAACTGTCTCTCCACCCGACCCCTGTCGGCATACAGATTTTGCTGGTTCTGCGCTGTAGCCATGTTATCCTTCAGAGCTCGAATGATATCCTGACTCTCTTGGATCCAAATCTTGGCTCTAGGAGCCCTGCTATCACCAAACATCACGTCAACAAAAGATAAAGGATAATACCCATATAAGGCATAGAATGGTGACATACCAATGGACATGTGATGTGAAGTATTGTAGTAGTACTCCCCAGATGCAGCCACTTCAGCCATGCTCGCTGCTGCCCACTGACATAGTTACGCAAGAAGCCCTCCAGCCAATTGTTAATTATTTTTGTCTGCCCATCCATCTGTGGGTGATAACTGGTACTCGGTGTCAACTCCGTCCCCACCAACCGAAAAAGCTCCTGCCAAAACCCGCCCATGAAACGGTTGTCCCTATCACTGACAATGGTCTTAGGAAGACCATGTAGCCTGAAGATCTCCCTGAAGAACAGCCCGGCCACCTGTGCTGTTGTATAGCGTGCGGATATGGCAAAAAAATGTGCGTACCTTGTCAGTGGATCAACGACGACAAAGATACAATCCTTGCCCTGTACCATGGGCAACCTTGTGATGAAGTCCATCGAAATACTCTCCCATTTCCCCTCCGAAATGGGGAGAGGCTGCAATAAACGTGCGGGATGGCTCATCTCTCCCTTGTTCCTCTGGCAAACATCGCATTCTCGGATGTGCTGGATTACGTCCTCCTTGAGGCCCTTCCATGACAACCTCTCTCTAATGGCCCTGTAGGTTTTGGTAAACCCCTAATGTCTTGCCAAAGGTGAATCATGTGATGCCTGGAGTATTTTCTTCTTGAGCTGAGACCCCTCAGTCAAGAAGATCCGGTCCCTGTAATAGATGATCTCATCGACCACCCTATACCTGTCATCTGCCACCTGCCCATTCAGAACCTCACATGAAAACCTGTCCTTGGAGTACTCTACTAAGAGTCGAGCCCTCCAATCTGTATCCAAGCTCATAAGAGACAACGTGGCTAGTCTACTTGAAAGGGCATCTGCTACCACGTTGCTCTTACCCTTGACATATTCAATGTCAAAGTCATATGCTTGGATCTTACTGATCCACTTTTGTTGCCTCTCCTGTAGCTTCTTCTGCTCCAAAAAGAATTTGAAGCTGCTGTGATCAGTCCTCACCCTGAACCTGTTACCCACCAAATACTGTCGGTACTTCGCCAATGCATGCATGATGGCTAGCATCTCCTTGTCGTATATGGAATAAAACCTCTCGTGCGGAAGGAGCTTCCGGCTCTCAAAGGCTATAGGGTGACCTCCCTGCATCAATACTGCGTCGATCCCCTCTCCCGACGCATCACACTCCAAAACAAATGGTTGCGTAAAATCTGGCAATGCAAGCACTGGGCAGCTGCTCATAACCTCCTTGAGCCTGTCAAAGGCTCGCTGTGCTGTATCCGACCAACTGAAAGCCCCCTTCCCCGTCAAATCTATCAGGTGTGCAGCAAGCTATGAGAAAATCTTGACGAACTTCCAGTAGTAAGTACAAATGCCAATGAATCCCCAGAGTTTTGTCACATTCCTCGGCTCCAACCACTCTCTAATGGCCCTGATTTTCTCCTCAAGGACTCTCACTCTGTCCACCCCTATGATGTGCCCCAAATACAACATCTCTGTCAACCCAAACTCACACTTGGAGAGTTTGGCATAGAACTGTTGCTCCTATAAGATACGCAATATTGTCTCAATGTGCTGGAGATGCTCCTCCCAAGTCTTGATGTAAATGAGAATATCATCGAAGAATACCAACACAAACTTCCTCAAGTGACTACGGAAGATGTGATTCATGCAAGACTGAAATGTAGCTGGGGCGTTGGTTAGCCCAAAAGGCATCACCAAGATCTCAAAGTGCCCATAGTGACACCTGAAGGCAGTCTTGGGAATGTCCTGCTCCCTCACGTGGATCTGATGGTACCCTGATCTCAAATCAATCTTTGAGAAGAAACGTGCCCCTCTCAACTCGTCCATCAACTCATCGATCCTGGGTATGGAGTACCTGTTCTTCAGGGTCTTCTTATTCAAGGCCCTGTAGTCAATGCACATCCTTAATGTACTGTCCTTCTTCTTCACCAACACCACAGAAGAGGAAAAAGGACTCATGCTCAGTCAGATATGCCCAAAAGCCAGCAACCCCTGGATAGCCCGCTCAATCTCATCCCAATAGGCCTTGGGGTGCCTATAGGGGGTGGTAATCACGGCCTGTATGCCCTGCTCAAGCTCGATGGTGTGCTCAAACCCCCGATCCGGTGGCTGTCCTGGTGGAATCTCCCCAAACACTATGGCATACCGATCAAGGATAGACTGTATCTCTGGATGTACTGCCTGCCCTGTAGTCCCTGCCTTTGATGCACGCAGCTCCACTGCCCACTCTATGTCTCCCTTTCGGAACACTGCCTCCATCCAATGAGTCGAAACAGTCTGAGGCAGATATGTGTGCTGTCCCCATATCTTCTCATGCCTCCCTGTCTCATCATCCCACTCCATCTCTAGGGTCTTCCAATCTGTCGTGACTTTCCCTAGAGTGATAAGCCACTAAACACCCAGTATCATGTTGGTGTCCGGAATATCGACCACGAAAAAGTGGTCAGTCAATGTGTAGGTGCCCATCGTCACTGAAAGCTCTAGAACATAATGAGCACACATCATGGTCTGACCCTCTGGGATCACGACTGAAAACCCATCGAAGCTCTCTATCTGTATACCTCTCCACTCAACCATCTGTGCATCGATGAAGTTGTGGCTCGCCCCACTGTCAACCAAAGCTGATACTCGTTGGCCACGTACTGTCCCTTGTACGTGTAGCGTCAGATACTTGTGAACTCCTTGCAATGCTACAAGGGCCCCTCTGGTGGGTGCAAAAGATGCACCACCTACTGCTGGCGGTGGAGGTGGCAAAGGACCCTGTACGACATGACTATCTCCTGCCTCCACATCCTCGTCATCCTCTTCTCCACTACTCTTGTAGAAGACCTCAATAAAATGTGCTTTACCAGTAGCACATCTATGTCCCGATGCCCACGGCTCCTAACATGTGAAGCACAACCGCTTCTTCTTCAGCTCCCTCATGACATCGTCATCAATCTGTACTTGTCCGGGATTCCCTTTTGGAGGTGGAATCATCACATCCTTCCCCTTAGACTGAAAAGTCTGTCTCTGGGGGTAAGGTGTCTGGGTCCTGGGTAAGACATCCTATAAGTCCTGGGTCCTGCTGATAGCGTCCTGGAGTGTGGCTGGTCTAGTGGATCGGACTAATCACCAAAGTGGCTTTGCTAACCCCTCAACATACATGTAGACCCTCCGTGCCATGAATAGGTCTGGCACCATCACGGAGACCCTCAAGAAATCTGCAATGTAGGTCTCTGGGCTCCCTGTCTGTTTGAGCCTCGTCAGCTCAACAAAATGCTGCTCTGGATCCCTCCGATCAAATCGTTCCATCAATCTCTTGGTAAACTCCGCATATGTCGTCATTGTAGAGTGCCCGAGAGTAACCATCCCGTGAAACCACCAATCTTGGGCCTCACCATCCAAATGCAACGTTGCCACCTTGATGGCCTTTGCCTCCGACATCTGGTTATGCTGGAAATAAATGTCCAGCTTCTCCACCCAAGACTTTGCCGAACTATTTGATGAACCATCAAATGTAGGCAAGTGGAATCTACTAGCTGCACGGTGGGTGTCACCATCATGGTAATGCCGGTACCCTCTGTGACGGTCCCGGGGTCTGCTATCCCGCTGGAGCTGAACAATGTCTTTAAATGAGAGGGCTTCCCTGAACTCCTGCCCATAGGCCTGGTATTCTGCAAAATAATCGCCCATATGTCTGGGCTTTGTCTCCTGCTGGGCTACAACCCCCGTGTCTGCTCCTAAGAAAGTGGACATGGTAGAGCATGTAGGGGCATGTGAGGCCACCTGTTGTGCAGTATCACGCTGCTCCGGTAAATGGTGGGATGCGCCTGATCCCTCACCAACCTAAAAAACCCGTGGGCTCTCACGCTATCTGGCCTCTATTGCTGTGAATCTCTGCCCCATCACCTCAATCTGCCTCAACAAATCCTGCATTGATTTGAGGAGCATATTCGCAAATCTCTTCCCGTCATCATCTGCCATCGGATCCCTCTGTTCTGCGTCCACTGCAGGCTCCTGTTCTGCGTCCACCACCAGAACACAGTCTCCCTCTCCATAGGTATTCTCCAACCGACGCTCAATCTCTGTACCTCCTACCTTTATAACAAATGTAGGGTTTTTCCCCCGGTGTCATAGATAGCTCCACAGGCTGAGCCAGATCTATGCTCTGATACCACTGTAATATTCCTAACCCGGAATATTCCTCAAAACCCAGTAAAAACTCAACCAAAAAAACGCACAAGTGGTATAGTAGCACAGAGATATAATAATAGTAGTGCAACAACAATAATATATATATGAAATATAAACAGATACACAAGAAATGTAGTGAGAAATGCTAAGCCATTTTATTATACTGAAGTAATGAATGAGTACAGAGGTGATCAGAAAGACGGCACCTTGACTTGCTCAAGGCAAGTGGAGAAATATACTCAGAATAGCAAAGAAATGGCTCCTCTCTGAACTGCGTCCAAGCTGCTGGAGATCTGCAGTGCTGCTGCTGCTACTAGAAATCAGATGAGGATTTGGGGCTGATCCCCTCAGAAAAGGTTGAAACTCTAGAATTGGACTCCTCAAGAAACCCCAAAAAACCTAGCAAGCTTTCCTGGAATGGCCGACCCCCGAAAATCACCCCTTTGGGGTTCTGCGCAGTCCCTCAATGCTCTGCGCTGCCACTAAATGAAACCCTCCAAGAAACTGCTGGAAACTCCTGCCAAAACTATCCAATATGCAAGCGCTGAACCCCTGCTCTACCTCTCAGCACAAATCCTCCTGCAAACCCTCAACCCAGACTCCTGCCAGAAAGAACTGCGTCCTCCTCTCGGTGTTGCGCAGTCCTCCAAAACGTTGATGAAACTACGGCTGAAATGCTGATGAAACTACTGTTGGAATGCCAATGGAAATACCTTGCCCGAGCAAGCACTTGAAGTCCCCCGGGGCTAAGGGTGAGATCTCCAAACGGAAACACTCAATGCACTAAACAGCGAGCGTGCTCCAAGTCGAAATGACTAACACAAAGGCTCATAACCGGAATGATCAAAATGAGGGGGCTCCTTTCTCTTTTATAGCCTTTGCCTCTCTCAATCCTAAGGCTCACCTCCTCCTGCCTGATTCTCCTCTTGCCACGTGTTTCTACCCTCCTACATAGTCCCTCCATATGTCTGCGTGGGCTCCATTTTTGTGTCCCCCTTTGGCCCTCTTGGCTCCCCTTTAAGTCACAACATTGTGCTACTAGGAAGTGACTTTTTATTCTAAAAGTGAGTTATGTCCCCCTTACTTTTTTATTTACAAATAACTATAGAAGGCAAAAATTGAATAAAATCGAATGTTCCAATTAGCCATGGCTAATTAGGAATATTACAAATTTTGAGGACTGATATGCTGGTTTCAGCTTTTAATATGACTGATTTGGATCTCTGGTCATAAGTTAACAGTGGTTAAATTTGGCCTCTAAAGTCTCTATAAATTGATGAGGAAATAAACCTAATTCATAAGGACCCTTCTCTGAAAGACTAGTGCCATACAAGTGAATTTCAAGAACACTGTTTGTTGAAAACCGAGGTCTGAAAATGCACCTACAGCAGTGGTATAATCACGTAACAGTAATATAATAAGCAATATACAGTCACCTCATATCCTTGGCATATCATTTGCACTGTTAGTCTCTTTCATTGCTTGGCATCTTTGGTTAAAGTGACAATTATTGCATGATACAAGCTTACTACCCTCTTAAATATGCTCTCTTTTTATTAATGACATTAACATAAACTAAAGAGTAATACTTCTTATTGTAAGCATCCTTATGTAACAAATAAAATATATATAAATAATGTAAAATAATATAAATGATAATAAGCATAAATAATTATTAGTTTAGTAATTATGTTGAAGAGGTATGTCTAATTGAGACATGACTCTTCATGAAGAAACACTTGCCTGATATATAAGCAAGCCTCTCGTTCTCATTTGTAAATCATTCATTCATTCTTATTCATATATTTTAATCTAATATTTATATCCTCAATGGATAACTTCATATTCCAAGTCTTTTGAAGGAATTTTGTTCGCTTCCCCTTACCTGCGATTGGTTGTTAAGTTCGTAGGTGTCTTGTTATCTTTCTTTCATTGAAAAGCATTGGTGAATTGTGAAACTTTATTGTCATTGCTAAAGAAATTGGCATTTGGACAAGTAGTTACATTGTTCCTCATTGCTATTATTGTAACTAGCATTTCTTGTGAGTTTACTTTCGTGATAAGTGAAATAACTTGTTTATTGCAAGTGAGCATCATATCTCAATTCATAATCTTGCAATTAACTTACTCCTAAAGTGCTTGACAAATCTAGTACAAGCATTGAATATCTTGTTGAATGATTGTTTGAATTGGTATTTATTTGGTCATTAAAAGACACCGTGGACTTGGGCTTATCTATATTTCTTGTTCTTTCACATTAACATTGGAGAACTAATTGAATCGACATTGTGTTAATTTGAGTGTCATAAATTTAAGAGGTACTAATTGTGTTTGAGCAACATAAATCATCTATCTCTTGAGCAAATTCTCCTCTTGCAAAAGACCTTAGCTAATTGTTCTAAGTACTATCTTGGATAAGTGTTCTATTCTCTCTTATGGTCATTAATTTTATGTTTCATGGTTAATTTGAACATCTATTGTGGATGGTAAACTGTCTTTGACAGATTGTTAATAGGAGCATGTATCTTGTTTCTATTGGTTGTATTGATTCCATCTTTTAAGCACTGTTGTAAGCAAACACTTTCTTTGTGCTTGAGATTATCATTTACTTGTCTTTTAAGTACTCATTGCCACAATTGAAGATCAAATTACAACTAAGTAAAGGTTATAAGTGAACTCACCTAAGGGAGCACTCACCATTTTGCATTTAGCATCCTAAGTCATAGGATTTGCATATCATATATGATAGTTAAGTATCAAGCAGCGGTTGTTCATCCATTCACCTGCTATTCAATTGATCCAAAGCAAGTAGTTGACTCCATAAGGCACTGGTCTCATTGATAATTAAATCTAATCCTTTAACTTGTTGAAATCAACCAAGTGGCTAGGCCATTCAATCGTGTCTCCCGAACTTGTTAGTTGCCAACGAGTCTTGCATTTCCATCTTCCATAGGGACTTACCCCCATAGCCTCCTGTTGGGAGATAGCTAGGTCGGTGATCAGAGTGACAACCCCTGACTTGAGTCATTGTAGCACTGTGCCTGTACAATCTGAGCGATAATATTTTTTGGCGTTGTTTCCAAGGACCATCTTGTTCTCGGCACTTCAATGACATCTTCTTAATCTTCTCATTATCTCATCATACCTTATCCCATCAAACGCCACATTCTTTGGCACCATTTTTTCCTTATCTATTCATCTTTTCATCACCTTATCCTTCGTACTCTCACTAATCTTTTCATCTTCTCTATCCGCACCTCTAGCACCTGGATGTCTCGATTGGTTTTCTATTTGGGTGGCGACTCCACTTATTCATCCATTTACAAGAGCTTACTCTAGAAGAAGTCCTAGTAGCTTGGTCAACCCCACTTCTGGAGCTTAGTTGAACAAATTACATTCTAGTAAACATTCATTTTTTTAGACAAGAAGCCCTCCTTGATATCCATCTACTTTTCCTTGACTAACATTTCGATTTTGCATCTTAGAGTTAGATTTATGTTCAAGTGGCGACTCCACTTCTTTCATTTTTTGCAAGAATTTCTGTTAGAAGCTCCCTTTTTGTGGATCCCTTGTTTTTCTTGAACAAGGATCTCTCTAACATCCATTAGCTCCATCTCCCCTTAAGCAAGTCATCATGAATAACTTGTTCGCCCCTTGTCATTTTACTAACATTCCTCATGATATTGCGGAAAATGCCATTAATAAATTGCCTTCATTCACGGGTAATGATGCAATCACTGCTACAAATCATATCTTAAAGTTTACTCGTTGTATACTAATTTTAACTATTTACCCATTTTATATTCAACTATATTTAACTATATTTTATATTTTTGGCTTGAATTCGGTAATTTGTCCTTTCTGGAATACATTTTTTAACTATCTATATTTATATTTTATATTTAACTGTTTTTTGGTATTTTTTGGGCATGTTATTAATGTCAAATGGGCCTACATTTTAAATTTATATTTTTTCCATAATATCAAGATTGACATTGCACTAATAACATTTTTGATATTCTAATTCATATACGTAAGGTTGGAAAATAAAATTAATAAAATATTTCACGAATACCCAACTTAATAATAAATATTTCACCAATATCCAAATTAATAATAAAATATTTCATGGATACCCAAATTAGACAATTTAAAATTATTTAGGATGAAGTTTTCACATAATTTCCATGTCATAATATGTAAACCAATTTCATGGGCAATTTTAAGATGAAGTTTCCTCTATTGAGGAAGAGGTCTGATGCATCTAATGGTGGGAAACAGCTCGATAACCAGATAAGTCAAAGTGCTAGAATCTTCAAAATTCAGCATGACAAATCAGAAAAGTAGCCCATAGACCTGCCAGAAAATCGGCAAATGCTCAGTATGCACTATGTTGAAGACATCTGATGCCCTGAGGCATCTTTTGTATAGTATCTCTAACCCTACTCCTTTTCATTTATGTCATTAGTTAGTGTTTTTTCATGCACTTATGTTATATGTCTTTACATTTCAATTTGTTACACTAGATTTTTTGTTCCAGCAGATTTTCTATAAATGCATGATGTTTTCATTATGAGCAGATATCTATTTAATGGACACTTGTTTTCTTGGATACATGATTCTAGATTCTCACGCCACTTCATTCAAGTAACGTGTCCCCATATGGAGTCAGATGTTGCACCTATTTTGTCACAAGTCTAAGGAAGCAGTTGTGTAAATTTTTTCAAAGTTTAGAATCATTAGCCAACTCTTTGATGTATCATTGTAAACCAAATTTCTACAAATTGTAATGTAAATGATGCTAGTACGACCGTTTTATTATGTAACAACCTAGGTAAGCCTTTGATTTTGGCGACGAATTCCTAGGATGCTTTTCGTCTCACCACATTATGTGTCTTTCTAAACACAGATAATTGACATAGTTTTTCCCTCCAGCTTAACCCCAAAGCAAGGCTGGAATTTATTGTCGAAGTCTTAAGCGAGTCCTAGTGTTTTTAGTTGAGTCCATTGTAAAAGTGATTTGGGAATAATTTAAGCTATTTGGCTAAATTATTTTATTACAAATCACTTAGTCAAATAGATCATATTGTGTCGCAGAATTGAGTAATATTTTGAGGCTCTATAACGAATGGGTGATCCCCCTTTGAGGGTTGGATTTGTAATTATCTAATGTAAAAATATTTTAGTGCATGGTCCCTGACAATTAGACACCATGACTAAATTATTTGAGGGTGGAAAAATAATTAATCTCTTCAAGTGTCAATTAATTAATCTTTCTGGCAAAAATAAAATTAAATTCTAAACCATAAAAATAATTAATTTAGACTCAAAAAAAATTAAAATTAGAAAAAATAATTTCTCCAAGTGGAAAATTACCAAAAAATTCGTGGGTCAAAAAGAAGTTAATTTTTGGAGGTCCCCTATCAAGTTTAAAATGAATATTTTAAGAAAATTTGAGCCCTTGGACCTCGATGGTTAAGTCAAAGTCAATTTTTTTAGGAAATTAATCTAAAATATTTATTTTTGGATTAATAAAAAATGGTTTTTATGAAAAATTCGAAAATTCCTCAAAAATAAATATTTTCGACGTTAGAGATTAAAAGATGATCAAATATTTATCAACAACCGAGATTACTTTGACAGGGATCAAGCCAACTAGCTGTTATTTTCTGCTTGGAATATTTATCTATAAATTAGAAGCCATTTTACTTCTCAAGTCACGACGATGAAAGCTCTGACTCTATACGATGTAATTTTGTAACGCTGGTTTTGTTCCACTGATCTGTTGGGAAAGTTTGAAATATCATAATAAAAAACTTTGGGGTTCATTTCATAGGGTTCTTTGTCCGATCATCTGTGGTATATGTTGGGTATGTGTTTTCCTATATTGTGTTTAAAACTTTATAAGCTTGTTTATTCATTAGATGGTGATAAGAACATTCTATTGATAGATTTTGGATTTGATTCACCATATGTCTAACAAGTTTTCTTGACGAAAATATATAGAATATGCAAGTTCCTCGGCCCATGGGCTCCAAGTTCACAGACTTTGTCGGAGAGCCAACCTTGTTTGGGCTCTGAGAATTTTGTTTGGTTTTCTTACTTCGCTAACGCTGTGGGCAATACGATAAATTTCAAAATACATTTGATCTATTGTCATTATTCATCATTTTAAAAAATTATTTCCGCAAGCATTGTACATTTGTATATATCTTGTAAATATTTTTTTTGTAAAACATATTTTCTAACCCTCATTTTGCAGAAATTAGGGTTTTGTGGTTTATTTTATTTTTTTATATATTGAGGTTTTAGGAATTTTTTTTTGTACGGGTGAAATTTCTCAAGGGATGAAGGAAAGGAATAAATTTTTTTAGTTTCCATCCCATAAAATCCCTAGACGGTTTAGGGTTTCAGGGCCATTTTGGGCACCATAAGAAGGCTAGAAAACCCTAGCAGCAGGCATAAAAGACCTACCCAAACCCTAACGCTGGCCTTGGAGGATTGATTACTTACTGCAATTTGATTTCTTGACTAATATTCTTTTGTTTGCAGGCCTGAAACCAAAGCATTTTTTTTGCAGTGGTTTATCCAACTGGGGTTTTGATTTTACAGGCCTCTCTCTTCATTTTGTGAGCGGCAGCCCTGTTCCTTGGGGCCGTAAGGCCTTAAGACTTCCCTTTTTTCCTTGGCAGCCCTCCATCCACCTTATTTTGGTGTGCCGCAGGCCTGGGAAAGCCTCAAACCCCTCTCGGCGACCCCTCCTCTGCCTTCTGTGGTGTGCCGCAGACCCTAAGGGATCTCCCTCTTCCCTATTGCAGGCCTCCAAGCCACCCTTCTCTCATCGCTGTCCTCTTCCAACCCTTTACTTTGTCATCCCTTAGGTTTGCAGCAGTATTTTGGGACTGAGTTTATTTTGCAGATGTTCCAGGGAACATTGGGGCTGACGGTTGTGGTTGCAGATTGATAGTTTCATTGGAAGACATTCCAGCAGTTAAACTAGTCACTAACAGGGCCATAGGGCCTAGCGGTTTGCCTCCTTATCCCTCCCTCTTCCTCACTGTTTCACTTGCAGCTTCGAGAAACATTGTTTACAGTGGTATAATACATCTAAACAGTGGCCAGAAAACTAATTAACAGTCACCATAATACATTGAGAAATCATTTGCATTCATTTGTTAGTCACTGTTTAGCATTTTTTTCATAAATTTTTAGGATTGACATGCTAGTTTCAGCGTTTAATATGAATGATTTGGATCTCTGGTAATGAGTTAACAATGGTAAAATTTGGCTTCTAAAGTCTCTATAAATTAATGAGGAAATAAATCTAATTCAAAAGGAACCTTGTTTGAAAGACTGGTGTCATACAAGTGAATTTTGGGAAGATGTTTGTTGAATACCGAGGTCTGATAATGCACCTACAGCAGTGGTATAATTACGTAACAGTGATATAATAAGTAATATACAGTCACCTCATTTCCTTGGCATCTTTGGTTAAAGTGGCAATTATTGCATGATACAAGCTTACTGCCCTCTTAAGTCTGCTCTCTTTTTGTTAAAGACATTAACATAAACTAAAGAGTAATACTTCTTATTGCAAGCATCCTTACATGCCATTGGTCTTTAAGTTAGTAGGTGTCTTGCTATCTTTCTCTCATTGAAAAGCATTGGTGAATTGTGACACTTTGTTGTCACTGCTAAAGGAATTGGCATTTGGATAAGTAGTTACATTGTTCGTCATTGCTATTATTGTAACTAGCATTTCTTGTGAGTTTCCTTTGGTGATAAGTGAAATAACTTGTTTCTTGCAAGTAAGCATCATATCTCAATTCATAATCTTGCAATTAACTCACTCCTAAAGCAGTTCACAAATCTAGTCCAAGCATTGACTATCTTGTTGAATGATTGTTTGAATTGGTGTTATCTAATTTGGTCATTAAAAGACACCGTGGACTTGGGCATATCTATATTTCTTGTTCTTTCACATTAACATTGGAGATCTAATTGAATCAGCATTGTGGTAATTTGATTGTCATAAATTTAAGAGGTGCTAATTGTGTTTGAGGAACATAAATCATCTAACTCTTGAGCAAATTCTCCTCTTGTAAAAGACTTTAGCTAATTATTCTAAGTAATATCTTGGATAAGTGTTCTATTCTCTCCTATGGCCATTAATTTTATGTTTCATGGTTAATTTTAACATCTATTATGGATGGTAAAATGTCTTTTGACATTTTGTTAATAAGAGCATTTATCTTGTCTCCATTTGGTACTAGAGCAATTATCTATTGGTTGTATTTATTTCATCTTTTAAGCACTGTTGAAAGAAAACACTTTCCTTGTGGTTGAGATTATCATTTACTTGTCTTTTACATACTCATTGCCATAATTAAAGATCAGATTACAACTAAGTACTTAAGATTATAAGTGATCTCACCTAAGGGAGCACTCACAATTTTGCATTTTGCATCCTAGGTCATAGGATTTGCATATCATATAGGATAGTTAAGCATCAAGCAACGGTTGTTCATCCGTTCACCTGGTATATAATTGATGCAAAGCAAGTAGTTGACTCCATAAGGCACTGGTCTCAGTGATAATTAAATCTAATCCTTGTTGAAATCAACCAAGAGGCTAGGCCATTCAATCGTGTCTTCTAGACTTGTTGGTTGCCAACGAGTCTTGCATTTCCATCTTCCATAGGGAGTACCCCCCATAATCTGTTGTTGGGAAACAACTAAAATGGAGAGGTCAGTAATCAGAGTGACAACCCAAGACCAGAGTTGTCGTGTTAATTTTAGGTATGTTCTATGCTTAGAGCAATTTATTTTAATTTTCACAGTGAACTCAATATCTTTTCCAGATTAGCAATCACATTAGCATTAAAGTAAACTGCAAATAGAATATAAACATAAATCGCAGAAGACAAGCCAAGACAAGAGGACACAAGATGTGGTGCTAGCCAGGGACAAACCCCAATGTGGTGAAACCCTTGATCAATTCTTCTTCTATGTTCTTCAATAGTTCAACAGAGAGAGAGAGAGAGAGAGAGAGTACATTTACAACAGAAGTCAACACTTTGACTTTCTAGATAAAAGAATAGATCATCTCTACATGAGATCAGTTGAAGACATGTTGCTTCAACTGATTCCTTCACCTATTATCATTGTGTTGCATCTCGTCCATGTGTTGTAGCTCACTATGTTGCACCATGCTGCACCCATCATCACAATCCGGGACCTCATACAGCTGTTGTCCCAGTGCTTATCATTGTTGTACATAGTGCCACTGCTGCACCATGCTTACTGTTGTCCCAATGTACTTGCTGCACTGTACTTGCTGCTGTCCATGATTCTTCATGCTTGCAGCTGACCCATGTATAAGCTTGCTGATCTGATGAGGATATCTGAGGTTGTCCAACGCTTCCTATATGATCTTCAAAACAGATTTAAGAGAGAGCAGCCCCAAAGAAACCTTTGCTATGGTGTTATGGCCTGTGGCCTAGCACATAGCAACATAGAAGTACAAGACCTCAAAACAGTTATAAATGCATCAGTATATCAGTACCCAATCTGCATATGAAACCAGTCCTACTAGGTCTGATCTAAGTCTGCGGGTAGACTTCATCATCACACAGTTTCTTCTTATGACTCTGGCTTTCACTTCTACAAACAGTCTCATACCTGAAACAGCCTCTATCACATTACTGTCATCTACAGCAATGAGTTGTCACCTACAGCAATCTGATCATGCTTCTTCTTGATGTGTTGGGGCTTCCTTAGTTGACCTGTTTTGCAGTATATTGAAGCTCCTTTGGACAGCTGATAGATCATAGATCAAACTACAGTTAGATACCTCCTTTTTCTGCGGCTAGATATCTCTATCCTTGCTACGTCTGAGGGTTCCTTTTAATGTTGTGATAAGGGCTCTTCTAACTATGGTTTGAGGGCTTCTTTCACAGCATATTAATGCTCCTCCTGGACAGCATATAAGTGCTTCTTGGACAGCAGATTAGGAACTTTCCTAACTGCGGATTAGGGCCAGATAGAAGCCTCTTGTGGCAGCGGTTTTAGGCCTTCATTTGTTGTTGATTAGGGCCTCTCCAACTGTGGCTAAGAGACCTCCTTTCTGTGAGTAAGTGTCACCCTCAACTACGGATTAAGGTCTTCCCTTTACTGCATATAAGTGCCTCCTCTTGCTGCATAAAAACCCTCATTGACTGCAGCCTAGGGCACCCTTAAATGGCGTGGCTAGAAGCCTCCTCTAGTTGCTCCTTAGATCTGCATAGAGCCTTCTCTTTTGACTGTGTCTAGATGTTCCTCCTTTAACTGCGGCTAGACTGCTGCTAGGGCATCCTCCTTACTGCGGCTAGGGCATCATAAGACTTAGGTCAGCGTATATTCTTAGTATCTCTCCTCCCACCAAAACCCAAAGACATGTGGAGAGGAAGAGATCACAAGAAGAGTGTGTGTAAATTACTTGAAGACCTCCTCCTTTTATAGTAAAACATTGAGCACAAGTGGGGTATATTTGGTTGTTGGCCGACCTTGACGAATTGTCCCATAACACAAATAAATTCATATCTCTATGAATAGTTATCGGAATCGGATGATCTTTAGATCAATCCTACACCTCTCAATGAGAGGGATCCAAGAAAAATATCAACTTCCAATAATAAGATGACCCACATGGAGTTTGGCCCTAGTTGCCAATTTTAACATGTTGTCGCACCGTGCCTGTACAATATGAGTGACAACAAGTCCCTCGTAATCAGAACACCATGGCCAAATTATTTTATTATAAGCATACTTGGTTTCATACTAGATCATATTGTGTCGCAGAATTGAGTAATATCTTGATGGTCTATGTCTAAAGGTGATTTCCCCTTCTAAGAGTTGATATTGTAATTATTTTGATGTAAAAATATTTTGGTGCACGGTCCCTCACAATAAAAAATCATAGCTAAAATATTGAGGGTGGAAAAAATCATTAATCCCCTCTATAGTCAATTAATTAATTTTTTTGGTTAAATTAAATAAAAATCCTAAGCCGGAAAATTAATTAATTTTAAGTCAAAAAATAATTATAGAGAAATTAATTTATCCCTGTGGCAAATAATCAAATATTCGTGGGTCAAAAGAAAGTCAATATTTAGAGGTCCCTGCCAAGAGAAAAACGGATTTTTTAAGAAAATTTAATCCCTTGGACCTTGGTGGTTAAGCCAAAGTGAATTTTTTGAGGAAATTAATCCAAAATATTAATTTTTGGATATATAAAAAAAGGTTTTTTAGAGAAATTCGAATTTTTCCTTAAAAATAAAAAATCGACAGTGGAGATTAAAAGATGATCAAGTTATTTTCAACGGTCGAGATTATTTTGACGAGGATCAAGCCAACTAGCCATTATTTTCCACTTTAAGGTGTTTTCTCTATATATGGAAGCCATCTAGCTTCTATTTCTCATCTTTGGATATGGTGATTTTGTAATGTTGGTAATGAGCTATTGCTCTGCTGGGAACATTTTTTATCATAATAGAAAGACTTTGGGGTTCAATTTGTTGGAAATTGTAACTAGGTTTGGTCTTCATTATTGTACTCGAGTCAAATGTAATATAGCTATCAAAAGAAAAGCAAAAAGGAAATTTATTATTATTTTATTTGACTTATTAAATCATGGGTTTCATGTTTGGGTCAGATGTCATAGGTCAAGCCTCCATTGAAGGCTTTAGGTTATTGTCTAAGTTGATGTTTAAAAACTCCTCCATCCATCAAAGTCTCCTTGCTACCACATCAAGTCGGCTTAGTGCAAATATTCTCATGTCGGCCTAACTACAGTGACCCAACTCTTCATCAACACATGTCGGTCGATTTTCGTATGTCAACAACTATATATATACAGGGATGAGGACTTCGCATTATGAACACAGATTTTTGGATCAAAATTTCAGAGCACAAGTTTCAATGCTACAAGTTCGGATAAGGGAAAAACATTTCAGTGTTATTTCAAGGAGTTCGGATAGGGCATCAAGATGATCTCCATGCTCTCACAAATCGGTGTTAGGCCTCCCACAGTTCAGTGTTATACTCCCACGTTTTCGGTATGCTCTAACAAGATTAGAGGCTATTACAATGACCTCTGTTCGATGTTCTCACGGTGACCTCATCTCGATGCTAGTACAATGACTTCAGTTTTACAGTGATGTTTCCACAGTTCGTTCATGTCTCGAATCTATTATAATCTTGTTATCACAGTGGATGAAGGAGCTCGAATTAGGTGCAGAAGTAAGCTCTTCAAAGGATCAAAATGTGAAGATGAATGACTGCTACAGAAGAATAACAAGGTTTCCTTGATGGATGGAGGTAGTTTCGAGTCTAAAGGGTCTTGGTCTTCTCATCTTGAATCTACTAAAGGAAGAAATTGTGATTGGGTTTTCCCCTCGAGGGGGGTTTTGCCCTAGCAGTGTGCTTATATCTTGTGTTCTCTTCTTTTGTTGCATCGCATTAATCTTGATGATAAGAAAAAGATAATTAAGAGAACTAATATTAATAATGAAAAACATCACAATTTAATGTCATAATAAGGAAAATCATTTTAACTGCCATCTCTATCGATCTTCCAACATGATATCAGAGGTATGGTCAAAGTTAAAGGCAGTTTAAAGAACATGTATACATCCTTGAAGCATTTGCAATTCTGTCAAGATCCCTCAAGGTGACAACATAGTACTATTTCAGTGCTACCTCAGAGAGAAACTTTGGATACTTCTACAATGAGACAGTTTGATCTTTTCAGAGAATAGGTTCTAATTATTTCGGTGGGGACACAGTCTCTGCTTTTCGTTGATGGCACAGTCCCTACATCTCCATAAAGGCACAGTTTGATATTTTGTGAAGGGACTGTATTGGTATTTTGGTGGAGGCACAGTATTTCGGCACAATATTGTCTAAATAGGCATTGTATTTCGGTGATGGCACAAGGCACAGTCTCAACACTTCTTGAAGGCATTGACATTTTGGATATAATTTCACTATATATAACAGAGATGACTTCGATGCTATGTTCAGTGCTCCCACGTTAACATAGTCTAGATGCAATCTCTGTTTCAGACCAACTTCATTGATAAACTTGTGTAGCAAGTTCAATATGAAGTTTGGTATTAGTCACAGTCATGTCATAAAAGAAAGTTCAGTGCTATGGTCATCGATATGTGCAAGGTTGAAACAAGTACATTCTTCCACTCATTGAAGAAACAATGCATTGAGTTATCAAAAGTCTAAGAGTCGATTCAACATACTCTGAGTTTATAGAAGCCCTAACCAAACAACACTTGTCATGCATATATTGAAGGCAACGAAAGGAGGATTTGCTAAAAGCATTTCAAAGTATGGCCTATGGAAAAAGAAATCAAGTAAGTTCCATCAAGATGCTCTTCCATCAAGCTATTAAATCAAAGGTACATAAACACAAGGTTTGTATATTTATAAGATTTTAGATTTCTATTACCTCTAATGGTTCATATAATCCTTGTTTATAACTATTCTAGGAGTAGGAGTGTACTCTTTAGATAACATATTAAAACCTTAATCCTCTCCCTCTAGAGTTTACATGTAATCTAGGATGTCAAATAAAAGGTCCTACTAATGTTTGAAAGAATGAACAACTTATCATAAGATTCCCTCCTCCACGATTATGTGGAAGATCTAACTTAAGAAATTAAATTACGTCCTTAGTATCACATATTCTGCTTGAAAGTATGTATTACAAGTATAAACTAAGTCATATGACACTTCCCTCAAGGTCTTGTGTCTCGTATTTTACGTGTCACAAACGAAACATGCCCTAAAATGTTTCGAAAACGTTTTTCTTCGTGTCCAATTGAGACAAGTGTTTTGGACATGGCAAAAATGTGCCCTAATGTTTTTGGCTCTTAGGACACGTGTCCCATGAAAAGTGACATTTAAAACCTGCAACATGATTTATTTTTGGGTTTTTCTTGTCATTGTTCATCATCGAATGCAAGTTTTCTCGTTGTCGAAATCAAATTTATTGTGCAGTGTGAGGAATTCCATCATATTCGAGCAAAATTCTCACAACTTCACATTGAGAGCACAGTTCACAACTTCGCATCGACCTGGACCTAGAGATGCAGGGGACGAGCGTTCGCATGCTTTGCTGAGAGTTTGGAGCACTTAAATTTCTTCTAAGTGTGAAAATTCTATCACTGCAGCAACTGATTTACTTTTCCTACTTATTTCATCATAAGTTATTCATGAAATTACTTCAACAAACATTAAAATAAATATTGTTGCAAATATCACATCGTAATGCAAAAACAAAAATATGCACACATTGACACAGTTATTTTGGACTAATGTCCCCAGAAAAACCCAATGTGGGAAAACCAGTGCAGGAAGGGAGGATTCTATTATTCAGCAATTTTCTTGTACAACAGGGTGCCAAACTAGCTTACCCACAGATAGACAAACTTCCAGCACTTTCCTAATCCTAGCGTAGGCCCTACTGACCTTTGCTATAGCCTGAAACCCTCTGCATCAGCCTAATGAGGCTCTGCGCAACCTCTCTGGGGTTCTGCGTCACTCCTGTAGCCTTTGTGTGGATGATGCGGGCCCTTCTAGCTCTGCGCAGTCTGTGTTGCCTCTGCGTGGCTTCCTCTAGTTCTGTGTTTGCCTCTTCTGCGCTAATCTCCCGTCTCTATGTTTTGTATTTGCTGCCTCCTGACTGCTCTCCAGAACATTAGTTTAATTTCTCAGCAAACCCCGCTTCAAAAATTGAACTGACTGGTCTCCCTCAGTGTGTTCTCCAAGTGCCCCTCAAGCCTCCTCTTATACTTTTTTTGTTGACATCTCAATGGCCGAGATTAAGTCCCCTAATCAATGGCTAAGATTAGATCTAGCTTGATCCATGTCTTTTGGACCATTCTAACACAGATTCATATTAATACACATTAATATTTTATTTTCCCTAAGTTTAGACTTAGGGACTCCA
>APFE031327829.1:139433-160556 GCA_000404065.3 Pinus taeda
CTTCACTTCCATTGGTTGAAGAGGCATGACCAACGGATCCTCTTTCGACTACTCCTTGGAAGGCATTTTGCGAGATCTTCTGTAAGCTCTATCCTCCATGAACTTTACATCTCGCTGTACTACTACCTTCCTGCTCCCTAGAAGATAGATCCTGTATGCCTTAGCATTCTCGCTATATCCTACCAGATACCCCTTTTCTGCAGTCTAATCCAACTTCTTCCTCTTTTCTTCGAGTATATGACAATATGCCAAACTCCCAAATATCCTGAAATGGCACTTCAGGTGTATTCCTAGTGAAGACTTTCTCTGGAGTAATCTTGCCCAATGCCCGATGAGGAGTCCTGTTCTGAACGTAGACAGTTGTGTTGCATGCTTGTGCCCACAAGAATTTTGGCATATCCTGATCATACAGCATGGCCCTAGCTGCTTCTACAATAGTCCTGTTTTTCCTTTCTACCACCCAATTCTGCTTCGGATTATAGGGAGTTGTCCACTCTCTTCTAATGCCCTTCTTAGCGCAATAATCAATGAACTCCTTCTCGACATATTCTCCACCATTATCTAAGCACAAGACTTTGATTTTCTTACCTGTCAAATTCTCCACTAGAGCCTTGAACTCCTTGAATCGACAGAAAACCTAATCCTTGGTTTTCAAAAAATAGATCCAAGTTTTCCTCGAGTGGTCATCAATGAAGGTACAGAAATACTCAGCACCGCTGAGAGCTTTGACGGACATAGGTCCGCAGATATCTAAGTGTATCAATCTTAGTACACTCTTGGCCCTGTGGTTGCTCCTAGGAAATGTCGCCTTGGCATACTTCCTAGAGCGCATCCCCTGCATACATCATCTTGTTCCGTACTCAGATTCGGAACTCCTGTTACAATGATCCTGAGAATTCTCAGAGCTCCATGGTGCAGGTGACCCATCCTTCTCTGCGATAGTTCGTTCAAGTCTTTGTCCCTATGACTGCCTATTAGTGCCATTGGAGATTCTAGTTGTAATCTGTACAACCGATTACTTTTGATCTCAATCTGCACTTTCTTTTTCCAGCTCGGGTGTTTGACGTATACCTTTTCCTTGATGAAGTAGACGTCATAGCCCTTGCCTTGTGGTTGTGACACGGAAAGTAAGTTCATACCCAATCCTAGCACATGCAGCACATTTGTGGCACGGAATCTCTCTCCCAATTTTGTCTGAAAAACTATGGTACCCTTTCCCACTAGAGTACACTTTGCCTTGTTCCCCATGGTGATCTGAAAGTTCATCTTCTCTTCTCGATATTTTGAGAAACACTCCTTGATTCCCGTCATATGCCACGAGGCTCCACTGTCTATATACCATACCTCTGATGATGCAGCACTAATCATGCACGCCACTTCTTTTTCCAACCTGGAAGCCAACATAGAGAAATCAAAATCTCTCTCTCTTGTGCACTCTTCTGAAAATTTGCGTGAGTCCCCTAAGGTGGATGCCTCTGCATCATGGTCTCGACCAATAATTGATTTTCCCTTTTTGTCTCCGATTACTTCCTCTAATACCATGTGAAAATTCTATCACTGCAGCAACTAATTTACTTTTCCTACGTATTTCATCATAAGTTATTCATGAAATTACTTCAACAAAAATTAAAAAAGACACTGCTATGTAATGCAGAAACAAAAATATGCACACATTGACACAGTTATTTTGGACTAATGTCCCCAGAAAAAGCCAATGTGGAAAAACTAGAGCAGCAAGGGAGGATTTTATTATTCAGCAATTTTCTTGTACAACAGGGTGCCAAACTGGCTTACCCACAGATAGACAAACTTCCAGCACTTTCCTAAACCCAACGTAGGCCTTACTGACCTCTGCGACAGCCTGAAACCCTCTACTTCATCCTAAAACCCTCTGCGTCAATCTACTGAGACTCTGCGCAGCCTCTCTAGGGTTTTGCATCACTCCTACAGCCTCTGCTTGGATGACGCAGACCCTTCTGTCTCTGCGCAGTCTCTGCTGCCTCTGCGTGGCTTCCTCTGGTTCTGCATCTGCCTCTTCTGCACTGATCTCCCGTCTCTCTGTTCCGTACTTGCTGCCTGTTGACTACTCTCCAGACCACTGGTTCAATTTCTCAGCAAACCCCGCTCCAGAAATTGAACTGACTGGTCTCCCTCAATGTGTTCTCCAAGTGCCCCTCAAGCCTCCTCTTATACTTTTTATGCTGACATCTCAACGGCCGAGATTAAGTCCCCTAATCAACGGCTAAGATTAAATTTGGCTTGATCCATGTTTTTGGGACCATTCTAACACAGATTCATATTAATACACATTAATACTTTATTTTCCCTAAGTTTAGACTTGGGGACTCCATTAAAAATATTAATTATTTTAATATCCCCTGATCTGTTTAGAATCTGCCCAAACCCTTTTTGGGTATTGGAGATCTCATGTGCCCCAACCTCTCCACCAAATTTTGTGGCTAGAGCACATCCGATGCTTCCCCAAATCATCAGTAGGTTGTGTTATAGTCTATGAAACTTAGCTTTATTATACATCCGTGACCACATTTTATGACCAGTGACCACGTATGTATCATGCGTTGAAATAAAAAGCCCACCTCCCGGTCATGTGCTCACTACTCACTACACCTTCGAGGTTTAAAGGGAGGGAAAGCTCAATTAACGCTCAGTCAACAGTGAAGTTTGAACACAAAAATTTATAATTTATAAACTACCTTATGTGAAGTTTGAACATGATCAAACCTGTTTGAAGTTAATAACAGAAGTTATAATATGAACAATGAACATTGAACTGTGAACATCATTTATGTAGTAAATTAATAAACTAACTAGTAAATTACTAAATAGTAAAAAGTGTATACTAAATACTAAATAGATATCATCATGATTCATATCTATATGGATCAGGGACTATATTGCAGTATTTTTTTAATATATATATATATATTATATATATATATATATATATAGAATGTGTCCCTCGTGTCCTGTTTCTGGGGTTGTTGTGTCTCGTTTCGAATACTCGTATTTGTGTGTCCTCCATGTCTCATGTCCTCGTGTCATGTGACTTAGGGTATAAAGGATGATGACTTAATACAAATAAAACACTTCCAAGGAATCCTCACCAAGTTTGCCAAGGAAGATCTCCAGGTATGTCTCAAACTATACACCTAAGATTGTCTTAAAGGTATGATCATCTCATTTTTGTAATTTGCATCACATTACTATCACTGTTATGTCTAGTTGTCTTTAATCATAATTATTCTTGTGTTGGGTGATTCATCACTTGATAAATATACTCCGCTTACATCCTTAATTGTTTTTATAGAACCCTAGTCAGGTTCTCTAGAAAACCCTAACCTAAGGGTATATTAATGTTAATATATGAAACCCTAGCCTGCTTAGGATTATTGAGAAATTATATTTGAAGTTTTGTTGATGATGTCATGTTTGGGAAAAACCTAACTTGTTAGGGTTGAAATGGCGTTGCCTAAAATCCCTAACCTTTGAAGTTTTAGTATAATAGGGTTTTGCTTTGTTATGTTATGAAACCCTAGATCTTTAGGGTTTGGTTGAACCTATAAGAAAACCCTTTGATATGTAATGTAAGATCCTAGGAATGAAGCCCTCGGTTTATATATGTGTCTATTTGGTTGAAACCCTAGCCTATTCTTGGTTGATATATGTCTAACATCTTAATATTCCCTGACATATGATGTGCTTATGATATGATGATGAATTCCTAGATATATGTGTTGACCTAAGTGTTAATGGTCATAAGTCCTAGGGTTTGGAGACAAGTCCTAGTCAAAGTTTGATGTTCTAGGACGATGTTCTTTTGTAAATATAGGGTTTACATCAAAACTCTAGTAGATGCTAGTCATGATGTTGATTAAGTTCCGATTGGTTTTGATTGTTGAAGCTCATGTATGAAATATATGAAATCCTAGTGAACCTATGAATTCTAAAAGGTGTTAGTTTCACTGACCTGATTTATTTCTAGGGTTTGCTATATAAAAGAACGTGTCATGTCATTGAAAGAATATTGCATCCCTAGATATAATTAGTTTAATATCTTGATGAGTTGTGAATGTGATTTAGGGTTTGTAACTAAACCTGGGCAAGAAGTTGAAGTATAATCTCTTGCAGATTATGTCTAATGCTTCTGTTGTTATAAGATTTGTGTTATCGCTAACTTCATGCTTCTATAGTTTTGGTCGTACTTGCTACATAAGTTTTACAGGTACACAATCTTCCAGGTAGTGAAGATGATTGAAAGAAAGGTTGATGTGATAAGCATGATATGAATGGTGATGGTGACTCTGATAAGAAGGACAGAAGGCACGAAAAATTCTTCGATATTGAAAAGAAGACATTGGTAGAAGAGATCTCCCTTAGTTTAATTGGGAGCCTGGACAAAGAAAATCTCCCTAGTGTTGAGAAGTGTAACTAGGTTCCATCGTCATAATGACATGTAAATATGATTTTATGTAATGAGATGTAAATAAGAAAAAATAAATTTATTGTATTGACTTGCTTCATGGGTTTCATGAGCAAGGGTTTTTGTTTTGAGTCAAGACTCCCATTGAGAGTCTTTAGGATTTATTTGTCATCTAGTCCTAAAATGTCCACTGCAGATAATAACTACACCACTATTAAATGGGAGAAACTTGTGATGGTGTGCTCACTGTAAGAGTTTAGGCACTATCTTCTTTACAGTTTGGTTGAACCTATAACTTTGAATGCCACAGATTTCTCAACACCTACTTGAGAGGGAGAGCATAGTTTTGATTGGAGAATGAATTTTGAAGGATATGTTGTTGTATGCAATGTTGAAAGGGAAAGATTCGGTTGATAGGCCTACCGTGTTGAGAAGCAACATCAGGAAAACCTTGAACGTTTGTGTTTATTTATGAATATGTAAAAGTATATTATTGATAGCGGTTGTGTTTAAATATCTTGAAGGTTTTTGATAGCATGTTGGTTACTGATCAGTTTGATCAGGAGAGATTTGTTGTCCTTGATCTGTTGGATCAAGAAGAGGCTTTGTGAGTGAAGCATCGCCTGGGAGGACATCTGGTCGGCACTTTGCGTTGATGTCTAGGTCCCAAAGTAGGGAGGGTGATGTGGGTCATAGAGCTCTGACCATGGATACGCACCTAGGTCCCTGGGTTGACGGTTAGCAAGTAAGCCAGATGGTACCTAGAGGCTGAAAGCTTGAGCCCATCTTATTCCCACCATGATAGATTTCCCTGGTCAGGAATCTAATCTGTGTCATTGCGGTGCCTAAATTGTTGAGCGACCAATGGATAGATTTCCCTAGTCAATAATCTAGTCCATGGAATTGCGGTGCCTAAACTTCTTCATAGATGATGTGTTGAGATCTTCCATGTACCTCTTTAATTATATGTAAATATGGATACCTCCCTAGTTAACGAGGAATGTTGGCAAAATGTACAATGTTGTAGTAGTACCCCAGGATGCAGATCAGATGAAGGAGTACAGAAGAGAAATGGTGAAGGTGAAGCAAATGATCTTGGATGGAGTCCAAGATCATATAGTCTCACATATATCTGGCAAGAACATGGCCAAGGAGATATGGGATGGTCTTTCCACGTTATATCAGAGTTCTTCCGAGCAACGGAAGATGTTTCTCCAGGAGAAGCTGAGAAGCGTCAAGATGTAGAAGGGCGAGAGCATAGATAACTTCCTCACTAGGAATTAGGAGGTTTGTGATTAGCTAGCAATCGTTGGGCAGGCGCCCCAACCCACAGAGCTTGTACGACTGGCACTGAATAGTATCTTGGAGGATTGGCAAGTGTTTGTCCAAAGTATCTTGGGCAGAGACACATTGCCAAGATGGCACAGGATGTGGGCCGGTCTACATCAGGAGGAGTTGAGGCATGCTCTATTGAAGAGTAGCATCAGCAGAAGCAGCAACAAGGCCGTGAAGAGTGAGAAGGAAGAAGAAAATGTGGCCCTAGCATCTAAGGGTCCCAGTCAGGGACAAGGGGAGTAGAAGAAGAAGAAGAAGAACTTGTCAAAGGTCAAGTGCTTCAGATGTGGTGATCTCGGTCACTACAGTACTCAGTGTCCTCTTATAAAGAAGGAGAAGCAGGACCACATGGCAGCATCAATAGACAAGTTGTCTATGATGGCAGTCATACCTCCACGAGTGAGGTGGGGCGACTTGGAGCTATAGTCAAACCTACACTATTGAGTTTTGGTAGCATCGGATGTGCTCTAAGTCTCAAATTTTGCAAGGACGCTTAGACAAATACATTCTCCAAAACCCAGAAATCGTTTTGGGAATTCCACCTGAAGACAGTTCTATAAAAATAAATAATTATTTTTAATGGGACCCTAAGTCTAAACTTTGGAAATTAAAATAATTAAAGGGTATTAATCTAAATTGTGGGTGAAACTTCTAGAAGAAGGTGGAGATCAAGTCAATATGATCCTAGCCATTGATTAGAATCTAATCTGAGTCGTTGATTGATCAACGAGAGAATTATAAGAGAAGGATTGATGGGCACTTGGAGAACACACAGAGGAGAGATCAGAAGTTCGATTTTCTGAAGCAAAGTAGCTGCAGGAGAGATTTTTTGATAGTGATCTTTTGCAGTGAGGGGCAAAGATAGTATCTGGAAGAGGGAAGTTTTCCTGGGTTGGAGAGTACAAGGCAGAGAGGACAGAAAGACGTCCAGAGAGAGGCTGACGCTAACCCGCGCAGAGCTGATGTAGTGGCAGCGCAAAGCCTAGAGGGAGATCGAATTCCTACTGAGGAAATCAATTTTGAGAAGCCATGAGCCGAGGTGTGAGACCGAGAGGTTGGAAATCAAAGTTTCTGGGCAGCAGAGGAACCGAAGGAATAGCAGCGCAGTCCCTAGCTGAGGTGACATAGAGACTGGGTAGGGTTGACGCAGATTTGCACAAAGGCTGACACAGAAGCGACGCAAAGCCTCCTTCCAGCGAGATCAGGGTCAGATTCTTCCAGTGACAGGGTGAGATCATCTCACTATTTGTTTTGTACAGTTTCTCTCTTTGTCCAAAAATAACTGTCACTTATGTTGTATCTTTTCCTTGTTCAATTTCTTGTTTCAGCATATTATTTGAAATAGTGAATGTTGCAGTTGTATTTACTTCGATATTTATCATAGAACACAGTAATAACTTGTATGGATTAACAAGTAGGAGAAGTGTTAATTTTAGGTATGTTCTATGCTTGGAGCAATTTATTTCAATTTTCACAGTTAGCTCAATATCATTTCCCGATTAGCAAACACATTAGCATTAAAGTAAATTGCAGATAGAACATAAACATAAATCTCAGAAGACAAGCCAAGACAAGAGGACACAAGATGTGGCGCTAGCCAGGGACAAATCCCAATGTGAGGAAACCCTTGATCAATTCTTCTTATATGTTCTTCAATAGTTCAGCAGAGAGAGAAAGAGTACGTTTACGAAAGAAGTCAACACTTTGACTTATCTAGATAAAAGCATAGATCATCTCTAAGAAGATGATACATGAGATCATTTGAAGACATGCGGCTTCAATTGATTCTCCAAGGTGACCTTCACCTATCGTTGTGTTGCATTTCGTCATCGTGTTGCACTTCACCACACTGCACCATGTTTCACCCATCATCACTATGCTGCATCTCATCACGCTTCATTAATCATGACTGTACCCATCACTGTACTACATTATGTGCCATTGTTGCACTATGTTGCCATACTGACCTATGTGTAGGCTGCACCTTGCTTGCCTATTGTCCCTTGCTTGCTTGTTGTCCCTAGCATGCTTGTTGTCCTTAGCATGCTTGCTGTCCTTAGCATGCTAATTGTCCCTTGCATGCTAGTTGTAACATTGCATGCTTGGTGTATTTGCTGCTAAGTACCATACAACTATCCCAATGTTAGTTAGTTGTCCCTTACATGTTGCTCTCCTTCGGAGATAGATGCTCCGACAATTCCTGTTGTTCCGGCAGTTCCCGATAGTTCCAGCAGTTCCCGGTAGTTCTAGTAGTTCCGATAGTTCCGACTATTCCCGGTAGTTACGGCAGTTCCAGCTGTTCCGACAGTTCCGGTTGTTCCCACAATTCCGGTTGTTCTCTGCAGTTCCGGCTGTTCAAGATGTTCCCGACAGTTCCGGCAGTTCCGGCTGTTCTGGCTATTCAAGCAATTTTGGCTGTTGCAGTTGTTCTCGGCAATTCCGACTTCTGCCCTCTAGATTAGGGCAATGTTATCCCTTAGGATCTCTCCTCCTACTAAAACCCAAAGACAAGTAGAGAGGAAGAGATCCCAAGTGCCTTGAAAATGACTTGAAGGCCACCTTTATTTATATTAAAACGTTGAGCACAAGTGGCCTTTATTTGGTTGCTGGCCGACCTTGAAGAATTGTCCCATAACACAAATAAATTCATATCTCCATGAATACTTATTGGAATCGGATGATCTTTAGATCAATCCTACACCTCTCGATGAGAGGGATCCAAGAAAAATATCAGTTGCCATTAATAAGATGACCCACATGGAGTTTGGCCCTAGGTGCCAATTTTAACACTCCCTCTCAACTAGGAAGAACTCCATCCGCTGATCCATATGTCTGACTGTACTATCTCTGCCATCAGTGCCATGCATTGCTCTGCTCTGCCGAGCTCTTCTTTGCTTTGCTCTGCTCTACTGAACCATGAAGAAGAAGAATTGATCGAGAATGTCTCATACCATTCTCTATTGACCCGAAGTTAGTTTCATCTGAAGAGAGTGTGTCACATAACTCTTACTGATCCGAAGTCAATTTTATTGATCCTGGATCAATATCACAAGAGAGTGTCTCAAACCACTCATACTGATCCCAGATTAATGGAGGTCATCCTAGCATAGGGAGTACGGTAAATACAACGATGCATCCATCGATAGTACTACTATGGTCCCTAACCCCATTTCCCTGCTCATTGATCAGATGAGAGGTACTTCCCATGAGTCCCAGACTGCATGGGTAGGATGCCTCGATAAGAGAACTAATCATCCTGTCCACAGGAGAACGATTCATCCTTCCCCACAGTCGCCACGGGAGAACTAATCATCCTAGCCCATAGGAGAACTAATCATCTTGTTTCACAGTTGCCACAGGAGAACTATCATCTAGGCCCACAGGAGAACTAATCATCCCAACCCACAGGAGAACTAATCATCTTGTTTCACAGTGGCCACGAGAGAACTAATCAGCCCGGCCCACAAGAGAACTAATCATCCTGTTCCACAATCGCCACGAGGAATCACAGGGGATGGTTGAACCTATCATCCTGTACATAGCGCACCACCAGGGGAGGGTAAGTTGCCCTGTGGTCGTATGTTGCTCCAGTAAGTACCCCAAGCCCCCCAAAGCTCCCAGAGCTCAATGCATGCAAAATGCAGGACCCTTATAAGAAGGTCTCTCAACAACTCCAATTCATTCAAGAAAGTCACAGATTTGACCTTTCCTGAGGCTTTGACAAAATGTCTACGACCTATACATCAGTCTCAATGCGATGGAGCATCCTCGCTCATCAACTTACCATATCCCAGATAAGGCAGTATTTGATGTCTATCTGCTTGAGCAATCATCGAATACGGGATTCCTCAATAATCGAATCCCCCCTCTAGTTGTCACAGAGAATCACAGTGATATTCATCATGTGTACAAAGTTACAAACAGCTCACTGAAGAGCTTCCACAACTAGGCAATTTCATACAAGATCATACTCGTAGCTATGTATTCGGTCTCCGCGGTGCTTATAGCAACCAACTTCTGCTTCCTGCTCATCCATGATATCGAAGCAGAACCCAAAGAGAACCAGCACTGAGAAGTGCTCTAGTGATCTTCCACACTGCCTGCTCAGTCAGCATTCGAATAATCATGCAGCTTCATATTTCCGGCAGTGTATCTCAATCCATGAGAGATTGTGCCCCGAAGATATCTCAGAAGATTCTTAGCACCAATCCAGTGAGGCTCAACCAAATATGAGCTCACCATGCTAACTGCAAAACATACGTCCGGACAGAAGTTCACCAAGAACATCAATGCAAATGAGTTTATGGAACTTAGAGGCATTTCCCAAATCTGGTTCGGCAGCATCACCATATAACTTTTGAAAGTTAAGGTCCTTGAGGGTAGCCACGGGCTTGCAGTTTACCATTCCACATCCGGAATCCAACTCCCTCTTACTTCTGCAAGTGAGAGGGTCTGCACTTGTTTGAAATAGGTCGTCCTCAGAAGGTGCTGGTATGAGAGGTCTATCATCCACAACCTTCAAACAATGGTTTGGATCAGCTTCACTCTTAGTGAATCTCAACTTCATCTGACAGCTATCAATCCTCTCATACTATGCTTGGGGAATTTTGCTTCAAACCATAGAGGGCTTTCTTCCACCTGCATACGCCAGATTCCTGATCATGAATCTCAAACTCCTTGGGTTGTTCCAAACCTGTGGACCTGCTACATGAGGGGAATGGTCCCCTTGTAAGATTTTCCTTCGGTACATCTCAGACATGTACTTTCATGCTCTTTTTGAATTCAAGCATCCCTGTCACCATCTGACTCATAGACCTCTGGTGCTACGTGTCAATGGACATGGTCCCCAGTGGAATTCCTGCAACTTGATACAACCCTGAACTCAAAAACATCTTTGAAACTTCTATTTTTAAACACGTACCTTTCCATCGATGAGTGCCACCCTGTAACCTTTAACTTCCATTGCCGAAATGGACACCAGGTTCTTCTTGCAATCAGGTCATAAAAGAGATTCTGTAAATGAATCGAGTTACCCTCATTCAATTGAGGAGTAACATTCCCTACACCCTTTCAGGGATAGGTGGCATCGGCTCCAAGTATAATCCCACGATTGTTTCCATCTCTACCAAATTAGAGAGTGCACCCTTCTATCCGATGAAGTGCCTTGAAGCACTACAATCAATAAGCCAGATTCCCAGAGAATCTGAAGTAGAGGGCCAATACAAGATAACGCTTATTTATCTTATCAAAAACAACATTTGATTCTTCATACCTGGGGTTCCTTGCTTTCTTTGAAGAGTCGGCAATTTCCTTGATGACCTGCATTACCTGTCATTCCTTTGATCATTGAAGATGTCCCTGGAATGATTGTTATCTTCATCAAGAGATGTGACTCTGCCATTCAAACACTCCTTCGCATAATGGCCAAAATTATTGCAACCAAGGCATCTACCTTTCCTTCCACCCTTAGATCCAAACTTCCCAATGAAGTGATCTTTAGGTAGGCCATCAGAAACTTCCATTGTGCCATTCTGATAATATTCTCTGCTTCGACTTCACCCTCGGTGAATTTGAAGAGGGATGAGGAATCCACTGATCCTTTTGTCCTTTCCCAACTGTCTTCAGTGATTTCTCTTTCACTCTTGCTTGGGCGTTGTCTTCACCTCAGCTCTGATATCATGTTAATTTTAGGCATGTTCTATGCTTAGAGCAATTTATTTCAATTTTCACAGTTAGCTCAATATCTTTTCCAGATTAGCAAACACATCAACATTAAAGTAAACTGCAGATAGAACATAAACATAAATCGCAGAAGACAAGCCAAGACAAGAGGACACAAGAATTGGTGCTAGCTAGGGACAAACCCCAATGTGGGGAAACCCTTGATCAATTCTTCTTATATGTTCTTCAATAGTTCAGCAGAGAGAGAGAGATAGTATGTTTACAACAGACGTCAACACTTTGACTTATCTAGATAAGAGCATAGATCATCTCTAAGAAGATGATACATGAGATCAGTTGAAGACATGTGGCTTCAACTGATTCTCCAAGGTGACTCCTTCACCTATCGTTATGTTGCATTTCGCCATCGTGTTGCACCTCACCACGTTGCACCCATCATCACTATGATGCATCTCATCACGCTTCATTAATCATGACTGTACCCATCACTGTATTGTATTATGTGCCATTGCTGCACCATGTTGCCATACTAACCTATGTGTAGGTTGCACCTTGCTTGCTTGTTGTCCCTAGCATGATTGTTGTCCCTAGCATGCTTGTTGTCCTTAGCATGCTTGTTGTTGCATGCTAGCTGTAACATTGCATGCTTGGTGTATTTGCTACTAAGTACCATACAAATGTCCCAATGTTAGTTAGATGTCCCTTACATGTTGCTCTCCTTCGGAGATAGATGCTCCGACAGTTCTTGGCAGTTCCGGTTGTTCCCGACTATTTCGACGGTTCCCAACAGTTCCAACAGTTCTAGTTGTTCACGGCAGTTCCCAGCAGTTCCAGCAGTTTCGATTGTTCCCGACAGTGCCGGCAGTTCCAGCTATTCTGACAGTTTCGGCTGTTCTCGGCAGTTCCCGATGTACCCGACAATTCCGGCAGTTCTTGGTGTTCTGGCAATTCCGGCTGTTCCAGTTGTTCTCGACAGTTCCAGCTTCTGCCCTCTAGATTAGGGCAGCGTTATCCCTTAGGATCTCTCCTCCTACTAAAACCCAAAGACAAGTAGAGAGGAAGAGATACCAAGTGTGTTGAAAATGACTTGAAGGCCATCTCTATTTATACTAAAACATTGAGCACAAGTGGGGTTTATTTGGTTGTTGGCTGACCTTGACGAATTGTCCCATAACACAAATAAATTCATATCTCCATGAATACTTATCAGAATCGGATGATCTTTAGATCAATCCTACACCTCTCGATGAGAGGGATCCAAGAAAAATATCAGCTTCCATTAATAAGATGACCCACATGGAGTTTGGCCCTAGTTGCCAATTTTAACAAGTAACTTCAGTTTGTTGCAGTAGGGATGTCGGGTTTAGGAATTTTCACATGCAAGAGTTTGGGCAAGGTCCTTGAGGTCTCCTCCTCATGGATCATTCCCTTGCTACGGGGGCCCAAAGTATTCAGTAGCAGGATGGATTAGTGTCAGTGATGCAGTTAGATCCAGAGTGACAGTTGCAGACTAGTAGCAGTCACGTGCTAAGGAGAGCAGTGCAGTGTTGACAACAAAGTAGGTGGCTCAGTGCAGAGTTCGCAACAGCATAGATTCTTAAGTAGACAGTGCAGATGCTAGTAGCAGTCAGGACTCAGGAGACAGATGCAACAAACATAAATGATTTCAACATTGTCAACATCAGCACAAATGCAGCATCAGAATTGCGCAATGGCTGGTGCATAGTGGCAGGCAGTCACAGTGGCCTGACATCAGCAGCGTGACAGAGGGTGATATAGAGACAGGGTGTTGTAGCACTACGACACTAGAACACCTTCCTCGCTAAAAGGGAGTGTTATTTTTTTGTAGCGTCAGATGTGTTCTAGTCTCGAAACTTTATGGAGAGGCTAGAATACAGGAGTTCTCCATAACCCAGAAAACATTTCTGGAAATTCCACCTAGAAGTGTCTCAATTAAATTATTAACCTATTTATTAATGTTTCCTAAGTCTAAACCTTTGAAAAATCATTAATTGATCATTATTAATTGAGATAAGGTGTGAATAATCTAGAAAAACACATGGATCGACTAAGAAATATTTTGGGCCCTTGATTAAGTTTTAGTCTTGGCCATTAGAGGTCCAATAGAGGATTATGAGAAGTTGTCAATGGATAGATGCAGAACACACTTGTGAGAACCACAAAGAGTTTGATTTCCTTGGAGAGTTATATTTTCTAGAGAGCCAGCAGCGTTGGGAGAGTTCGAGCTTCAGTAAGAAAGTAGAGATAGAGAGGGGCAGAGGCAGTGAAGCCAGAGGAAGCTTCCTAGATCCAGCGAGTGCATTTGTAGAGAAGCAGAGATAGCCACACTGAGGATGGCGTGGGGGCTGCGCAAGAGCCTCTAGAGGCAATTCGATTTCGCTAGAGAGAAACCGAGTTTTAGTTCCAGAGGTCGGGAGAGGGTTCTAGAAGGCTGGAGAGACAGTTTCTTAGCTACTAGCAGACAAGACGACCATAGGAGTAGTTGATTCAAGATGAGCGTAGAAGGGACTGCGCTAGGGTGACTCAGGCCTGCGCAAAAGCAGTTTGGATGGCTCACTTGGAGCTGCAGTTAGAGCCCAGATTTTCCTGTGGGTGAAGGAAATTCCTCACTAGATTTTTGCCAATGTTTTCTCTGTAGGAGAGCCAAATTCAGTATCCAGTTGTACTCAAAATTTCTCACTACTGCATAATAATAAAAACCCTCAATTGTTGCACCGGTTTTCCCAAGTTGGGTTTTTCCGGGGACATTTGTCCAAAAATAACTGTGTCAATTTTTTATGCGTGTGCTAGTATTTTCTCAATTTCCAGCACTATTTTCTTCCGCAATTTATTTGTTAAGGTTGCAGTGTGAATTATTTGGTATTTGTCATAGCAGATAAATTGTTAAATTAAATTAACAGTTAGAAAAATAATTTCAAGTTGCTGCGATAGGATTTCAGAGTTGAAATTTTCACACTCCACAATTTAAGGAGCAAATATTAAGACCATGTCCAAAATAGTAACGCTGGTTAGGGTGCCCTAGAAGAGTGTGCCAATGCATGAGGGATTGACCATATTTAACCGCCATATACCATCAAAAGAGGGAAGGCACTCTAGGAAAATATGCAAGTGGAGCTCCTCACGAAAGCATCTAGTCATCTCCAATAGATCATCAAGGATCCTAAGGTAAGGACTTTAGAGTAAAGTGCTCCTAAAGCAATCTAATATCCACCATGAAATGATCAAGCAAGGTGAACATTGAAGGATTCTAAGGTAAGGCATTCCTACAAAGCATATCCCAACCATCCAACTACACCGATGTTCATCCCAAGGAAATCAGAAATATATGCTCGAGAATGTCGCACTCATCCTCAAGAGACAAGGCTCAACTAATATCATCCCACATTTTAGGAACCCCTGATTTGATGGGCGTTCCTCTCTAATGATGCTCAAAGACCAACATGAATGCACATATGCAAAACAGGCACTATTTGATGGGTATCCCTTTGTGTGAATGTGTTAGGGATCAATCAAATCTGTAATCATGTATACAAGACCCTCATCAAGGCTACCACTCGTCAAACCACCCATGCTGAATAATGTGACAAACCTCCAAAGATGTGATCACGGTGCCACAAGCACCGATACTCAATGAACAATAATGCATCAATAGCAGCAAAACTATGGCCCCTATCTAACATTCTCCAAGTGCAGCCTACTCGGGCAGGGTCTTCAAACTGGGACAATCCTTATGCTATATGAGGGATATCACTCCCCATGGACTAGAAAACCCCCTTTCTTTTACCCAAAAAGACATTACTGAATTTTGTGCAAGTTTCTTTGCTTGTGTTCTATTTCATGCATGTGTCATTTTTACTCTAACATCTCTCTCAGCGCAAATATAACACAAAACTACTAAACATAAAGATGCAGAACAAAAATAGGAAAATGTGTAACATTGTTGATAAGTACTTACCTCCATGAATTGGACAATGAAGTCTATGAGCTTGTGCTTATACATTTCTTCACAATGATAATTCGTGATCAAAAAGCTAATATCATAACCCTAAAACACCCACAAAATTAACAATTAATCCTTTGAATCTGGCAACAAAAACTAGGTTGATTTTATTGTGCATACACATTTCATTGCTGAACTGACAGAACATGAAAATCAACTCTATTTCCATATCCAAATTATACTGTTAACATTATGCATTTTATAAAAGTGAAGACTAAACAATTACTCATAGTAATAAGTTCAAGAAAAGGGAAAAGGAAAACTACAAAACATAAGGAAGGATAAATTCCAATCCATGTTAAGAAATGCAAAAGAATAGAGTTCAATATGAGATATACAAATATCATCTGGATGCTTGACTTCAAGGACAAAATGCCTCGCTAAGTAAATTAGTCAAATTGCATGGTGATTTACTTGTTTGTTGGTACACAAGTCACCAGTAACATAACAAAACATTTGATCAGAATAATCACAGTTAGCTTTAGGTTTAAACCTATGTTACTGGCTGTTAAGTGCAAGAGTTGGCAATGATGTGGATCAAGTGTGCTTGTAGCTGGGATCCAAAACTGTAGGACTAATGCTCTTATGGATCAAGTGTGCTTGTAGTGGGGATCTGTCTATGCACTTATGGCTTATGTTGTGATTGCAGGGTAACCGTAAAACCCTGGGACTAGAGAGAATGGATCTAAACCAATATACTTGCACAACTAAGAGAAGATGTGATATGTCTTTGTCATGTCTATATGACATATAAGCTCATAATTTTGTAATTGAAGCTCATCAAATTATGGTCCTAGCTTCTTACATTATTAATTTTTATTTAGGCCACTCATGTAGAATAAAACCTATAATATATAGCCCACAGGGTGTAGAATAGATGGTGATGGGGTGTATTGTTAGGCACTCCATGATGTCAAGGTCACCAGTTCAAAACTTCATGGGCAAAAATCCAGCCATGTTAAGGGCTGGTGTGGCCCAGGCCAGGTGCAATCCCCGGTTGATTTTGATGGCTTAGATGCCCCTGGGTCACAGTTTCTCAAGCCAAAGGTTAAGCATGCAATCATCTCAGGACTCACACAACTTAGCAAACAATAAAAAACCTAAAATATATAACTGGGGCAGTTCAGGGTAATAACCTAAATAAGGATATAAATACTCCATAAAGGTAGCTTGTTCCGCAAGTTAAGGCTTCACTCTCTTATTGTATAAATAGGATCCCCACTCTTGTATATGCTATATCTATTAATCAATCTATTCAATCTTTTTTTTTTGAGTTCGGCTGGTGAGACATGTCTGGGGGGATTGAACTTCCGATCACTTGAATACACAAGGGCTTGCCAACATGCTTTTTGCCATTTTTGCTACCACCCGTGGACCAATCTATTCAATCTTAATACAAGTATTGCAAAACACTTTTGCTTCAAATCTTAGGAATTACATGGGCATTTCAACAGTCGGGTATGCAACTTCCCTGAATCCTTTATGTCTATGCATTTATGGTGAATGCTTACTATCTTTATTTAGTTATTTGAACTTCACTTTTGTTATTTTGAGTTCATATCTAGCATATCCCTGCTACTATTTTCAGTTGGTATCAATAATTTTGCAGCAGAAGCACCATTTTGCAAATATACATGCTCTAAGTGGTATCAGAACTGAGGTTTTTACCCATTCTGCTTGCGGCTATTTGGGTATTGCTATTGTTGAAACTATTTTGTTTGGCAAAGAGCTCAGACTGAAGTAAATCCGTCCATTCAAAAGAGAATTTCCATTGCTTCAATTTGACATATCATATAATATACTTCTTCACATCTAGAAAGTTACAGAATGCCAAAGTCAACATTCTAGAACCGTCACTTTTTCCTTGCAGAAATAACCTGATTTTGAGAAGGCATATCTCCTGGCTCAGACCTTTGATTCCGGTGATTCAGAAGCAGTTAGAAAAAAAGAATCAAAAGAAGAAGCTTCAAAACAAAATTTAGCTCATTCTAACTAGTTTTCACAAAGAATTGAACTGGAAAAATATGACAGTTTGTTCCCTCAAATCTTCATTATTTAGACATTGATCTCAGATCATTATTGGGCTCATAAAGGAATTTAGGGAGTCACTGAGAAGAATAATAAGGGAAACATGGAAAGACTAATAAGGTAGTTATCGAAAGGAAAGATGAGACAAATCCAAATTCTTGCTAGAAAGGAATCAAAGCATTATATGAAAGATGAAATGCATGCTTAGACTTGAGATAATTGCATTGCTTGGTATGAGGACAATATTAAAATCAAAGAGAACAACTATGAACAGATGGAACAGATTCAAATTTGTATTCCTCTTGTGCAACAGCAACAATTCACGAAATTGATATAGAAACCTTCCCAGAAAAACCCGTGTTAGAGTTCTAAAACATTCACAATGTTTTGTGGGTACACTCCAACCATCATTATGAGAAATATAGCTTTGATAAATATTGAAATGAGAGTGCTATCATACAACATTTACAGGGAAAAAGGTGGAAGGATAGGATCAAAGATTCTTATCAATATGATGAACTGTGAAAAAGTGCATTCTCGGATTCCGGATATGTTGCTTAGCCTGATCACATCCCATGTACTCCTCCAAGCTTGTATTATATACTTGTGCATTCATCTTCACCTCAAACATCTTGGGACATATATGATCGTGATACATTCGACAAAATGTTGATGGCACTTCCATATGACACCTTCGAATATTTCCAGCCAAGAGCACATTTCAGTTTGATTTCACATCTTGATGAAGATTATTCATTAAGATTCCAACATTTGAAATGGGACCATAGGACGCTTCTTCATCCTCCTCCTGTTGAAAATATGGTAGCCATGGTCGGTATTTTCATTATGACGAAATTGGAAATTTAAAATTATATTTATGCTTCCTAAAAGATGACAAGTCGGCTCCAGTAAAAGTCAGGTCAGCTGTGTTGAAAAGTGTAACTAGGTTCGGTCTTCATAATGAAATGTGTAATTGTGATTTTATGTACTTGATGCAAAGAAGAAAAATAAAATTATTATTGTAATGCTTGTCTCATGGGTTTCATGAGCAAGGAATTTTATTTTTAGGTAAGGCTCCCATTGTGAGCCCTTAGGATTGGTCATAAAGTCAAATTGAGTCAATGTCATGTATGAAGGACCCTTCTTGGGCATGTTACATATTTGTATGAGACTATGAGTCATTAAAAGAATAAAATGGCCCTCCAAGACCAAGCTAAAGCATCTCCTTCAAGTCGGCTTCAATATGGAATAATGGAATTGCACCAAAGGACATGTCGGCTCACCCTCAACTCATGTCGGCTTATTAGATGGGCAAACCACATCAGAGACAATTTCAGTGAAGGTGAACTCTGCAACAGAAAGTGCGAGAATCACTAAGAAAGGAGACTCATAGGCAGCGAGAAGAAGGAAGGAAAAGTGAAGTTGTATAGGTATGTTTTAGGGCTGATCTCCACTCACATGTGCGAGGAAAAGGAGTGTCACTGCTGCAGAAAAGGGCTGAAGTCTTCCTCGCTGCGCTAGAAGCCGAATCAAGAAGTATATAAGTCAGTTCATCAAGCCAAGTTGGAGAAGAAAGCCATTCAGTCCTTGCGAAGGAGATTAAGGGGTTAAATCACCATATATCTCTCACATGTGCTGCAACTAGGGTTTCCAAGGAGGCCGAAAAAGTTGCAGGTCTGAAGCAGAGTAAAGGAAGCCGAATTCTGAAGGGTAGCCGAGAAGGAGGAAGAAGCAGGGATTTGACTATTGTTGACTCAAGAAGGAAGCTTTGTGTCTTGGTCTTGGACTGGCAAATAGGTCAAGCGTTTTGGTCTTGGTCTTGGTATTTGTCAATTGAAGTCTCTAGAAGAAAAAGAATTTGATTGGGTTTTCCTCTCAAGAGGGAGAGGTTTTGGCCCTAGATGTCCGCCTACATTCTGTCTCTTGTCTCTTTATGGTTTATGCATTGGTAGTTGTTTGATGACGAAGAACATTATAATAACATAAGTAAAAGAAGATCTTAATCTAGGAAATAAAAAGCATTCACAAGCAGTTATCTATCGTAGAGAAATCACCTAATTGTTATGCCCTAGATTTCTCAACATGGAATCAAAGCTAAGGTGACAAAGTCAAGGAAGGGCATCTTATCAAGGGACACTCAAGGATCAAATCTCGAGGAAGGCATTAAAGCGAATCTAGAAGATCATCTTGAAGTCAAGATCTACAAAATTAGTATCAAAAACCCTAGATCAAAGAAGAAGTCTACTCTAGAAAGAAGTCTTGGAATCCTCAAGTCATCTCAAGAGACCTCAAAGACCCTACTCAAGTTGAAGAACTTATACATCAAGTTCCCTTCTAGAGAAGCAAGACCAAGGACATTGTCATCAAGATTCAAGGATCTCCCTCTCATTGAAGCACAATCCTTACCATTGAAGACATCATCAAGAAGTCATCATCAACAAGGACATCATCATCAAAAGATTTAAAGAGATCTCCTTCTTTGTGGAGTCAAGGATCACTCTTGAAGAGATCTATCTTCATGAAGGAGAAGTTCTCTATCATCTTTACTATCATCAAATTCAAGGAGGCATCAAGTGGAAGAAGCATATGTTGCATATTGGATAAACCAACGCTCCCCATGCGTTTCGTGACATGGACTAACCGCCTCTCGTCTATCCTTATCTCTGGCGATACAATCGTTGACTAACACCTGCGGATTTTGGTCTAATCGCAATAATGATTCCCAACCATAGTTTTCAAAACTGGCCCAGCTAACCGGTTACCAGTCTAACTGGTCGGTTAGCAGGCCCACTGGTTGAAACCGGACAAAAAACCCGATCAGAGGGGTGACTTCACCAAAATTTCCAGCGAACCGGTCCTAACCGGCGGGTCTAGGATGGAACCAGCCGATTTGTATCAAACTGGCTGGGTTAAGAGGCACGCCCACTGTGAGCCCAAAAAGCAACTTTTTGACAGGGTTTTAGGGGTTTTGGAGGGAAACTAAGGGTGCTTTCCCTCCAAAATCACCCTCTCCAAGCCTTTAAGAGGCCCTTCTCCCTCTCATTTGTCTCACACATCTCATTTGGAGTGTTTGTGAATTTGCTTGGGAGCTTGGAGAGTGTTGAGTTTTTGCTGGAGTAGTGGAACAACAGAGTTTAAGCTAAGTAGTAGTCATCATGCCTCCAAAAGCCAGAGATACTACATGGGCTCATTGTGATATGATTAATGGCAAAATGATCTGCAAATATTGCCAAAAATCCATTGGAGGAGGGGGTATTAACAGGTTCAAGCAACACTTGGCTGGGATAGGAGGCCATGTAAAGGCATGTGTAGCACCAAATGAAATAGTAGGGTATATTATCTAGGAATTTACAGGGTAAGTTCCTCAGAAAGAACACCAAAAGGACACCGCTCACAACCAGATCTCAAATCAATACACCAGTATTTTTGACGTGGTTAAAACCCTCAAAGAGGGAAACAGTCCATGGCCTGAGCCAACCTGGCCACTTCAGGCAATTTATTAATCAAAGAATGAAAATTTACATAAGCTTTCTCTCATAGACGGATTACCCGAACAATGACCCTCCATGCGCTTTAAATAGAACTCATGGACCAATCGGGTGTCAAGCCATGGATC